>SKCR01000143.1:0-172814 GCA_019454045.1 Zanthoxylum bungeanum
ACAATTTGTATCAGTCATGAGTTCAGTTGGTTTATCTCAGCGCCAGGTACAGAATGTTTGGAATGTCGCTTGAAGGAGCTCCCGTGGTATGGTACCACAGTTTGGAGAAGAAAGTAAAGGAGATTGGAGGGAGTTGGCCGATGCTTTCCTGAAGCAATATGTCACTGACTTGGAGATCGATTTTCATTCCGTGATCTGGAGAATGTTAAGCAGAAAGCGGAGGAAATTTTTAAGAGTATGTGGACCGGTGGAGGGGTCAATTATTGAAAATGCAGACTAGGCCTTCGGAGAGGATCAGATCAAGATGATTATCAAGGGCACCAAGCCCTCCATTTACGGCAAGTTGAGGAGGATGACCTCCATGATTGCAGACTTTCGGCAGTTGAGGGAAACTGTCATGGATATTGAGGAAGAAGAGGCCGAGAATAGAAAATTCTATGGTCTAAACAGGAGGCCCATTGGGGGAACATCGGGAACAAAGCCCGTTTCTGCTGAAATTGCCGTTATCCGGAACAGGCAGTTTTCCAACTTGGGAAGGCCCCTGTCTAAGGTGCTAGAGAAATTGAAGAGGCAAGGGCTTTTAAAACCCTTGGATACCAAACCATTACCCAATCCCCTACCATCACACTATAACCTAAGCCTTTACTGCCACTTCCACCAACAAAAAGGCCATGACACCGACAACTGCGCCCGACTCCGCCATGAAATCCAAGACCTAACAGACTCCAAGAAAGTACCCAACCCAGAAACAGAATAGCCCGACACACACAGAAACCCCTTACCCAACTACCGTGCCGTACCACCACCAGCCTACATGATCAATTCTGGCCTCCCAGAAGACCTTGTCCTAAAATCCTTTCACCCTAAAGCCTTTTGCCTGGGAATCTGGGATAGTACTAGTGAGGATGAGTCTGAGCAGAAGAAAAACTTTTGGCTTGATTTCTCTAGCAGTGATGAGGAGGAAGTAAGGGGAATGACACGTAGCGGTCGTTTTTACAATGATATGGCGGAAAAGGGTAAGAAAGCTTTGACAGATGGTAGAGAAGTGGTTGAGACTGCAGAAAATACTGAAGGAGATGTAGTGCTGAGGCAATTGAGGAAGACTAGAGCACAAGTGAGTATCTGGGAACTATTATGTGCATCTCGGGAGCATAGACAGGCTATGGTTGAGGCCTTGAGCAAGATTGTGGTACCGGAGGATGCCAACCCCACAATGTTTGTTGGGTCGGTTCAGAAAGAAGCTTTGCAGATATCCTTTTCTGAGGATGAACTCCCGGCGGAGGGAAGAAATCATAACAGGCTTCTATTTATCAGGACCGAGGTGAGGGGCAAGAAAACTTCATGTGTGATGGTGGATGACGGTTCGTCCATCAATGTGTGCCCGTTGAAAATTCTGGCAAGATTGGGTATGAAAGCAACAGACTTGGACCCCTCCAGTATGACTATTAAAGCTTATGATGACAGTAAGCGGGGAGTTGAGGGTACCTTTGTGGCTATGGTCAAGGTAGGGCCGATTGAAGATGAGGTTGAGTTCACAGTGCTGGACATCCCAGCCACTTTTGCCTTATTGTTGGGAAGGCCTTGGTTTCACAAACTTGGGGGCGTGCCTTCCACTTTGCATCAGATGATCAATTCCCGTATGAGGGAGAAATTGTTACCATCCGGGCTGAGTTAGATAATGCCGTGGCTGCCTTGGAGATACCACCTTTCACGAGGTTCCAGGTATCAGCCACTTTTGAGGAGTGGGTGGATCCTAGGGTGGCTAGGATTATGGAGAAAATGAAGTTTGAGCCAGGTAAAGGTTCAAAATTGCCGGATTTCAGAGGACAGACTACTCTCGAGGGGTTTGGGGTACAAATCTGACGAAGAAAAGCCAAAGGTCAAGAAAAAGGGCCTGAGACTGATGGAATGCTTTGTGAAAGCTTCAGGGTATCAAGGAGAGCCTGAACCTGTGGAAGTCAATGGGATTGTGGTGCTTGGTTTGAGATCTTCCAGGATTTGTTGGGTGAGAAACCACTGACTGGAGAAGCTGTGGAAACAGAGATTTGGGAAGAAGAATTAATGAAGTTAGAGAGCCTAACTCTGGAAGAGGAGGAGAAGCCTGAGGAAGACCTGATTGCAGAGGAAGAGTGTCTCTAGATGATGAAGACATTTACCTTCCTGATTTTTTGAATGTACTTCCGCATTATCCAATAATAAAGACATTTCTTTTGCTTACTTGCCTGAGTCATTTCCTCTTACTCTGCATGAATCAAGCATATTTGACATCAGTTCAGCCAGAACTATTGCATTTAACTTGGGTACACTTGAGAACCCCAAAGAAATTTTAATTGCAAGTGAAGTAACCTCCGAAGAGAGGGAGAAACTAGAAGAAGTGTTGGTCAGATATGCCAAAGTATTTGCTTGGTCCTATGAGGACATGCCTGGGGTAGACAGAAACATTGCCCAGCACACAATACCAACTTATCAGAATATGAGGCCAGTAAAGCAGAAACTTCGACGGATGAGACCAGAATGGGCTGAGAAAGTCAGAGAGGAAGTTAAGAAACAGATAGATGTGGGGTTCCTGGAAGTGGTAAAATATCCTGAATGGTTGGCTAACATAGTACCGGTACCGAAGAAAGATGGGAAGGTCAGAATGTGTGTAGACTACAGAGATCTCAATAAAGCTTGTCCAAAAGATGATTTCCCTTTGCCGCATATAGATGTTCTGGTTGATAGTGCGGCTTTGTCTGCTATGTATTCATTTGCAGATGGATTTTCAGGGTACAATCATGTTCTCATGGCTGAGGAAGATAAACACAAGACTGCATTTGTTACCGAGTGGGGTACCTATTGTTACAAGGTGATGCCGTTTGGGCTTAAGAATGCAGGAGCTACTTATCAGCGGATGGCCACTACACTCTTCCATGACTTGATGCACAAAGAGATTGAGGTGTATGTGGATGACATGATGGTGAAATCAGAAACGAGAGTTGGGCATATTGAGGCATTGGAAAGGTTCCTTCAGAGAGTTGACAGATATAACCTGCGGCTTAACCCCAAGAAATGTGTGTTTGGGGTGACATCAGGGAAATTGCTTGGTCATACAGTGGGAATGGGCGGAATAGAGGTAGACTCCGAAAAGATCAAGGCAATCACAGAAATGCCTGCACCGAAGACAGAAAATGAAGTCAGGGCATTCTTGGGAAAGATTCAGTACATCAGTCAGTTTATTGCCAAGTTGACATCGGTATGTGAGCCTATCTTCAAACTGTTGAGAAAAGATCAACCAGTGAGATGGAATGAACAGTGTCAGGCCGCCTTCGACAAAATCAGAGAGTACTTGGTGAAGCCACCCGTATTGAAACCTCCGAGGCCGGGTAGACCTTTGATATTGTATTTGGCTATAGAATCAGAAGCATTGGGGGGTATGATGGTACAGGCAGATGAGACAGGGGTAGAACATGCGGTTTATTATCTGAGTAAGAAGATGCTCCCGTATGAGGCTTGATATCAGGAGGTTGAGAAGATCTGTCTTGCAGTGGTATGGGCTTCCAGAAAGTTGCGACATTACTTCCAGTCTTACAAGATCCAGGTGGTGGCAAAGGAGAATCCTCTGAAATATCTTCATTCAGTGTCTTCACTAGTGGGAAACTGGGCCGATGGTTGGTATTGTTGACAGAGTTTGACATTGAGTATATCACCTCCAAAGTGATCAAGGGACGGAGCAGTAGCGGAGTTTCTGGCATTGCAACCTGTTGAGGGGGATCAGTATAAGTTTGAGTTTCCAGATGAAGAGATCCAAGCAATAACAGTTCAGAGATGGAAGATGTATTTCGACGGGGCAGTGAATTACAAGGGAGCCGGAATTGGGATCGTGATAGTAACCCCCGAGGGAGAGACTTTGCCTTTGGCCAAAAGGTTGACATTCAGAGTAACTAACAACATGGCCGAGTACGAAGCATGTGCTTTTGGTTTGACAACATTGATAGCCTTGAAGGCCGGGAGTGTGGAAATCTACGGAGATTCTATGTTAGTAGTCCAGCAGATGCGAGGAGAATGGGAATTGAGAGAAGAACGGTTGAAACCTTACCTTTTTCACCTCAGAAAGTTGGCGCAGGTTATCCCCGAGTATCAGTTTCAGCACTTACCGAGAGAAGAGAATCAGATGGCAGATGCATTGGCTACACTTGCAGCAACTTGGGAAAATCCAGAGAAGTTAGTGATGAGACCGTTGGTACTGAAAACAGCAAGTAAACCTGCTTATGAGATAGAAAGAATTCTGGAAGTTGAGGTTGACGACAGTAAACCTTGGTATTATGACATTCAGAGGTATCTGGAACATGGTGAATTCCCGGAAGGGGCGGGCAGAAAAGACAGAATAGCCATTCAGAAGTTGGCTTCCCAGTATGTGACTTTGAGAGGGGAACTGTACAAGAGGCAGGCAAACGGTATTCAGTTGAAGTGTTTAAGAAAGGAAGAAGCTCAGCATGTAATGGAAGAAGTACACGCCGGGGTATGTGGTCCGCACATGAATGGGTTGAATCTGTCCCGCAAGATAGTGAGACAAGGTTTTTATTGGTCAACCATGGAAACAGACTGCGCGAAGATGGTAAAGCACTGTCATGACTGTCAAGCACATGGTAATTTGAATCACTTACCGCACACAGAATTGCACGGGTTGTCAGAGCCGTGGCCTTTCTCAGCATGGGGAATTGATATGATTGGGGAAATTCGACCAAATGCATCAAATGGGCATCGCTTCATAGTGGTGTTGGCAGTAGATTACTTCTCAAAGTGGGTGGAAGCCGAATCCTTCCGTAATGTTACAGCGAAGCAGATGGCAAAGTTAATAGCTCGGAACCTCATTTGTCGGTATGGTATGCCGCATCATGTAGTGACAGACAACGGGGTCCAGTTTCAAGGAGAGACGAAGGCAATGTTACAGAGGCATGGGATAGGCCACCAAAGTCATCACCGTACAGGCCGTAGGCAAATGGGGCAGTTGAGGCAGCCAACAAGACTATAAAGACAATTTTAGCCAAGATGACAGAAAATTATAGAGATTGGGCCGAGAAATTACCGTATGCTTTGTGGGGGTACAGAACATCAGTAAGAACAGCAACAGGGTCCACACCTTACTCTTTGGTCTACGGGATGGAAGCAGTATTTCCAGTAGAAGTGGAAATACAGTCCCTGAGGGTATTAGCAGAGGCAGAATTACCGGAACAGGAATGGGCCGCACAGAGATTTGATCAGTTAGTAATGTTGGATGAGAAGAGAACGAAGTCTTTGTATCAATGCAGTTGTATCAGAAGAGACTAGCCCGGGCATTCAACAAGAAAGTACATCCCACAAAGATCAGAAAGGGTGATTTGGTACTTAAGCAGTCGAGGCCGTCGACGACGGATCCGAGAGGGAAATTCAGGCCTAACTGGGAAGGACCTTACATCGTTCAGAAAGTCATGGGAAATGGAGCAGTGAAGCTACCAGACTTGGAAGGAAACGAGTTCACCGAGCCGATCAACGTAGACAGATTAAAGCAGTACTTTGCCTGAGGGAGAGAAGACTGAGCAGTCACCACAAGGATCGACAGAAGATCTAACCCAACGGAATAGGGAAATCATTCATGCATACACGTAACATTGCATTCTCTTTATGTTTGTTTCTGTTTTGTGTTCGCAGGTTCCAAAAAAAAAAAAAAAGCGGCAGGAGTGAGCCAAGCAACGTCAACGCAATTTCAGTTTTTGGGGTGAGTCCCAAGGGGCGAGGCCCACATCAGCTTGGGGGCGAGGCCCATATCATGTCATCTCCAGGTATGGAGACACATCATCGGTTCCAGGGTCGAGGTGCCCCCGTTGTCAATTATAGTTCCGGGTCGAGGTGCCCAGGGTCGAGGTGCCCCCGTTGTCAGTTGTAGTTCCGGGTCGAGGTGCCCAGGGTCGAGGTGCCCACTACATCATCAGTTCGAGGGCGAGGTCCCTATGGTCAGCGGTGTTGGGCCGAGGTGCCCAGGGTCGAGGTGCCCCCGTTGTCAGTTGTAGTTCCGGGTCGAGGTGCCCAGGGTCGAGGTGCCCACTACATCATCAGTTCGAGGGCGAGGTCCCTATAGTCAGCGGTGTTGGGTCGAGGTGCCCAGGGTCGAGGTGCCCCCGTTGTCGGTTGCAATTATTGGGACGCTCCCAGGATCGAGGTCCACTGCAGTACCAACTCAACTCGAGGCGGCAGCCGAGCCAGGTAAGTAAAATGCATTGCATAACTTTGATAGGATTGTTCAAAGTCACACACTGTACAAGTCCCATCAAAGTGGGGGCGACTGTAGGCATTGCATTTTCGCATGTGAAACCCGATGATAAGTCTCATTTGGAGGCACTACCTTTTGAGTCACGAAAGCCGCGGGAAACGGATATCGGAAGGGGAAATTCAGAATAAACAAGCTCACTGTTTCGTTAGTGCTGCGTTCGCTACTTCGTTCGAACGGAAAACAGATTGCGGGTGTTCGTGTCGCGTTCGAGGAAGCGTTCGAACGGTGTCGGTAATTCTGGTTTTGCTGCTAGCCTCACACCCAGCCCATTTAGCTCCCCAAAGCCCATAAAACACATCCCAAATTAAATAAATAAATTATTTAAATATTAAACATTAAATAAAATATTTAAACCATTTACCAATTAAATAAAATATTTACCTAACTTAAACTAAAATTATGCCTAATTAAAATCAATCCTAACCAATTAAAGCCAATCATATATTTGACTTCCTAATCTAATAAGATAATTACCAATATAAAATATTTGTATTCCTAAACCAACACAAATTAAATATTACAACTTCCTAATTTAAAATATTTTGTCCCCCCTCAATCTTTTGTATACCTTTCTCATCTCTCCTAATTTGGAAACAAGATCTCTTCCTTGTGAGACAAGGTGAAACCCTAGACATCTTCTATATAACAACCCTAACCCAAGCCATTCCTCCTCTGGACATAGATAATTCACACCCAAAACTCTCTCGAAATCTCTCTAGACTCTCTCTACACACCCAAGACTAAAAAAAAAAAAAAAAAGAAAACACTTCACACATACACAAGAAAGAAAACAAAGAAACCACCACAAGCCACCACCCTCCATAGTCGAATCCAAAGCACCTACAACCACCCTCCATAGCCGAATCCAAAGCACCTACAACCACCATAGCCGAATCCAGAACACACCAAACTCACCCTTAGCCGAATCCTAAAACACGCCTAAACAACCTCCTAGATTACCTTAAAACAGCAGCCCAAATCCTTAAAAAACAGTAACATAAAAAACTGCATAGATAATCTTAAAAATAATCACATACAACTGCACCTAAAGCCCACACAAACTTGGAATAGTTCATTGAAAACGTTTAAAACAGGTGGCCCGTGCAGTGAGCAGCAAGACAGAGGCCGAATAGGAGCAGAACGGAGTTCGAACCGCAAGCAAAACGACAAAGCAGTGAGCTAGGACGCTGAACCAGTGGACCAGAAAAGTTGCGGAGCTTTACCCCTTCCGATCTTCGTGAAACGCGAGTCCGAGAGACGGCTTAAAAGGTTAGACCTGAGGGTATCTTTCACACTTGTTTTCCTTTTCCGCATTATTTATTAAGTATTACTTGTATGATTGTCATGTTGAAATGCGTGTTGTGGTCTTTGAGTAGATAAATATGCATGAATTATGAGATGTAATATGTTGTGGGTATTGGATGAATGAGAGATGTGTCAACTCTCGCGGTATATCGGATGGAAACCCGGACATAAATTTCATAGCCGATTCCGAATGGACGGTAGTATGATCTGTACTCGGGCCACAACTCCACGTACCGCTTGGGTAAACGGCACCATCTTTCTTTCGTTGTGTTGCTTTTGCTTATTTAGTTTTCTTTACTTGAATTCAATATGTTGTTTATTTATGCATGATTCAATCAAGCGCATGGGCTTAGTGAGTTAGTCCAAAGGTCCTCCATTTGGGAGATAAAGAGCCGAAAAGGCCACCTTTGTGACACTACTTCGCCGCGCCGGTTGATGTGTGTTCGGTTGGATGCAAGATACGTTCAATCGGGCATACTTAGTTTGATGTTATTGAGTTTATCTTTTATGTATGGTTCAATCAAGCGCATGGGCTTAGTAAGTGGAATGAAAGATCCCTTATGGGGAGGGGTTAAAAACCGTTACCACGATGCTTTGCCGCGCCGGTTGATGTGTGTTCAGATTGGATGTAAGATGTGTTCAATCGGGCATACTTGGTTGATATGATTGGTTCTATTCTTGTATGTGTGATGTGACGCGCATGGGCTTAGTATGTTGGTCTAAAGGTCCTCTCTTTGAGAGATCAAGAGCCCCAAAAGGCCACCTTTACGGCAGTACTTCGCCGCGCCCTTTATTTTGTGTTTATGTATTGCGTCCCATTTCATGCATCAGGTCTGTTCCCGTTCGAACGCGTTTACGAACGCAACTCGAACGCGCATGTGTTTTGCCTTATCATGCATCAGGTCTCATTTTCGTTCGAACGCGTTAACAAACGCCATACGAACGTGAGCATTCTGTCTCATTTCCGTTCGAACGCGTTAACAAACGCCATACGAACGTGAGCATTCTGTTTCATTTCCGTTCGAACGCGTTAACAAACGCCATACGAACGTGAGCATTCTGTCTCATTTCCGTTCGAACGCGTTAACAAACGCCATACGAACGTGAGCATTCTGTTTCATTTCCGTTCGAACGCGTTTACGAACGCTACACGAACGCGCACTCACTGAACTGAGTCCCCTTCATTAGATTCCATGCATAGTTTTCCTAGTAGCTATCTCCACATGTATAAATGCAAATATGTTAATGTATTACAATTCATATGCTTATGTCATGATAACATTTGAGTATTATTTCTTGCGGTATATCGGATGGAAACCCAGACGTAAATTCCGTAGCCGATTCCGAATGGACGGTAGTGCGGTCTGTACTTGGGCTACAATTCCACGTACCGCTTGGAAAAATGCCCATATGTGTGCTTGTATGGTTAATATGTGTGCTTGTGTTTTCCTGAATGTGATATGCAAATAAAGTTGTATGTTCGTTGCTATCTTGATATATGTTAAGCATGCAAATTAAATGTGAGATATATGTGAAATGCGTACATAAGTTTTATTTTACATATGAGAATTTAGAAGCATGATACTCTTGGAAATGAGTGTTACTTAAGCTTGATTAAATTATTACATAAATCCTTTCATTACAAGTGACATAAGTAATGGACCATTCCGAACCCAACGGTTTGAGGTCTTCCCTTGCGAGGGGTGAGTGCGGCCTTAAATCTTTATCCCGGTTCACACCGGGTGGCGACTCCATGTTATTCAGTACTTCCCAAACTAGGCCGCGAGCCTAGGAACGGCGTCGCCCAGGTTCTGTTGTCCACAGCTACTTCAAGAGGAAATAAGATACATGGTTGAGACTGAAGAACACAAGAAGAATGTCAAAATGAAGATTCAAAAGCAGGAGCATGAAGTTTGTTTGGGGAAAAGCGAAATGGAGAAAGCACATAAGCTGTTTGACGAAATACCTAAGAAGAATGAAATCCAAGATTTGGTTTCTCTTTGGATATTCTGGCACACGAGTCCTCAAGCTACAGAGGAGAGAAAAAAAAACGAAGAATTCAGTCTAATCACAGTACTTCTCAAAATATTCTTGGGTTTTTATCCCCCAAGTCTTTGTATATTTGGGATTGTTTCTTTTTCAAGTGGGGTTAAATTCAATTCCAACTTTAACCCATTTGGTTCCTTTAAGTATTTTAGCTGATGTTGTTGATCCTGGAGCTATGGGAATAGTAATGGTTGAATATTCATGATTTTCAGGGAATAAATGCATGTTTTGGTGAATTTTCTGGGTTTTCATATGGTATTGGGGTTGCTTTTTTTGCCTTTGAATGAGATGGCATGATATTACCATTGGAATATGAGACTGGAGACAAAGACAAATTTGGGAAAGTATTGGGATAGTGTATGGTATTCACTTATTTGTTGTATAGTTCAATTGGTGCATTGGGTTACTTTGCTGTTGGTGAAGAAATAAAAAAATATAATCACTACCAATTTTGGGGCAGGGTTGGTAATCAATTTGATGTATGTGGGTCTGTATGTGTCTGTTTTTCACTTTTCCATTGATGATGAATCTTGTTTATAAGATTGTGGAAAGAAGATTATGTGATTATAGGTACTGGTCGTGGCTGAGATGGGCAGTTGTTTTGGGTGTGAGTTTGGCACTTGTGAGCAGCAGCATGTGTTGTATCCTGGGTTTTGTGTTGCCTGTTTTATTCCAAATGTTGGTGTTCAAGGAAGATTTAATTGTATGGTTAAGTGAGGAAAAGCAATGAGTTCAACTTCTAGTTAAAAAGGTTTTGGTTGAATTGAGTAATAATCCAATGAGGATGGCTGATTATAGCGTGGGTCTAGATTCTCGTGCTGGAGAAGTTGTGAGGTTGATAAATGTAAAATCTAGTGGTGTTCTGATTTTTGGGCCTTTTGGGATAAGCGGGATTGGTAAGACAACTCTTGCCAAGGCTGTTTACAATACACTTGTTGGTCAATCCGATCACCGAGGTTTCATTTCAAATGTAAGAGAAATTTCAGGACAACAAGATGGTTTGATATCTCTTCAAAAAAAGCTTATTGATAACCTTTTCCTGGATAATAGGGTGGTTATGGCGAATGAGGTTACAACTAATATAGCAAAAAAATAAAAATTATGGTTCATGAGATAAAAGTTATGGTGGTTTTAGATGATGTTGACGATGCAAGCCAACTTAATGCACTATGTGGTGAGATATAATGGTTCTGTGAAGGAAGCCGAATTATTACTACCACAAGAGATAATGGTGTTTTGTCTGAACATTATGTGAATCGGTTATATGAGGTCGAGGATTTGGATTCCTCATAGGCACTGCAATTATTGTGCAGGCATGGTTAAAGTCAATAGTTGCTCTTAGTGGACTCAAATATAGAAAGCATACTCGGGTTGTAGTTAGTAATAGTCTTGTTTACAAAATTATTGTTCTATACTCTTGTATAGCTCCTGGAATAGCTTGCATGATCTGTTTCTAGAATGCTAATTGTGGTTAAATTAAGTGTCATTAAACAAACTTAACATGCAAACTAATCTTAATCATTTCAAAAACAGAACACAACAATGAAATCAATTAACATGCCAAATTGAACATAAACCATAAGACTTGGAAAAACCTGGAAATTGTAGAAAATGATGATCAAAATGAAATCCAAGTCGATTTGCCTCTTTCCTTAAGAACTTATTAGGCCCACCTTGGTGCTCTATGGATGATGTGTGGCTAATATTCTCCTATGATTCATTGGAAACTTTTTGTATAAGAGGCACTCCTTTCACAAGATATTGAACAAGGAAAAATGGTGGAAACTCTTTTTTCCTTAAAAGAATCTCTAAGATAATGTATGAAACTTGTAGTTTTTCTGGATGCCATTAGAATGAACATAAGGCTCATTTATATAGGCATGGAAATGTGCCTTTGAGGGCACCTTTTGGTTTAGGGTGTAACCCTCTTAAGGGTTATACTCATTCCTTGTACCTTTTGGACCCTATTGTAAGTGTTCCTAGAACATGCCAAGATCTCTAAGTTGTGATTTGTGTGTGAATAAATCAAAGAGAGTTGCGGAATACTCACATTGACCGGATATAGGCTTTCAAAAATTCCTTTGGATGTAGTAGCTCGGAGCTTGTAGACGAGTTCCAAACTCTCGGGTGAGTCTCCCTATCACCTTGATTCACTCCTTTAAGTGCTAGCTTGGAACAAATGAAAGAAAAAAATTCCCACCATGGAAGCTTGAAGTTTCGGCCAAGCATGAGAGAGGAAGAGAGAATAGTGTTTTCAACCTTTTGATTTCTAAAATCAATTACCAAAAACAAATCAAAAGTTGCATTTATATTTTCCAAAAAAATAAAGTGTGTTGGACAAGTAAGCTTAAAAAGCTTCCAACCACTTCCATCAATCAAGTGACTTGTTGATGTAAGTTGGTGGGCCCCACTTTAAATTCCAAATTTAAGTCGGACAATCCAACATGCAACTTCGTTCAGGCCGGGGTTCTTTTAATTCCGAATTAAACGAATTTTCCGTTGCGACTTAATTAAATCCAATTTAATTAAATAATAATGCCTAGCAAAATTATTACGAAAGTCGCTGGCGAATTAATTCTAAAATAATTCGTTCGCTTGAATTAAAATCCAATTTTAATTTCGCGTTGAAATCTAATTTCAATTAATATATCTAATATATATTATTTTAGCCCAATTAAGTAAATTAAATAATAAAATCTAATTTCACTATTAAATTTACTTTACCGATTAATTCCAAATTAATCGCGTTCTCTCTTCTCGACGAACTTAATCCCAGATTAATTCTCTCTTTTAATAATTAATTCCCAGATTAATTATTGCCATAATTAATCTCAGATTAATTTTCTCTTTCATAATTAATCCCAGATTAATTTTCTGTTCGAGTCAAATCTCAACGGTGAATCTTCGGAGGCGATCCAAGAGATTCATGGATATGTTGGCAGTAAATACGGTTATCGGACTATCTGAATACGTGCGTACCTCGTAACACGTCCTTACCGATTTACAAGACATGGTTGGCTTTTAGCAAAGCACCGTGCCTACCCAATTCTCCAGAAATATTATGTAAACGAATATGTCATCTTTGTCAGGCGTAGTATACGTAGTATGTGTATAACGATCCAGTATCGGATGTCACATGCTAGGCCTGGGGCTGGAATTGTGTCTGCCCCGTACGAAGCATATATCGGATCTCTGGTAACTAGTCTCTATAATCGGATAATAATGACCTAGTCATATTATCCCGATAGCTGCAGTATACAAGAGTACCAGTTCCATATCCTGCGTGATCATCATCTTCATATGACTGAAGTGATACTTCCATCTTGACATCACACCCAATACACTACGATTCTCAATATACCCAGAAGAGGCGTACACAGAACCTGTTAAAGCCCCGGACGACCAAAACCAAAGTATATTGATTGTCGCAAGCATTAACGATGCAAGTCTCAGGTTAAGACCAAATACACCTACTCTGATACAGACTTCCATAGACACATAGTCATACTACCAATGGAATTCCGAAGGGTCTATCCAGAGCGAAGCTGTTTCTGTACCATCGGTAAACACAACCTCCTATTACACTTGCATAAGTATCCAATACCCAAATAAATGAGAACTATGCCGTTATGCTCCCACAACACGCACAAGTGCAATATTAGTCTATTCCGCATTATCGATGTCCAATCTCGATAATACTACGACTAAGGATATTTTAATGATTAAACCTTAGTGGATTAATACTGTCTCATATCTTATTAATCCGGAACTAATCATATGGACTTTTATCATTTATATATCCCGGTAATCCAATTACAAATGATAAAATAGCAATTTCCTTTGTCACATAGTTAATTTGTACAACAACACCATGTTCTGTACAAATAGTGATGCTATGGGTCATAATTGTCCAACACCTATAGTTGTGTTCTTCCAATTTTAGAGGATTTGTCCCTACATGTTTGTGTATTTCCCATAGGGAACTACTAAAGAGACATGACCCTCCTTCATCCATACTTTATATATTTAGAGAATTTACAATAATCTCCCACAATTCTATAATAATAATGCAGACATTTAAGAGAGTTTACGTGAAATAAAGCTGCATCAAAATAAGGAGCTTTCACCTTGAACTTTTCCTAGTAAATAACAATCAGATTTACTTGGCAAACCAGTGACTCATAGTCTTGAACTGTTCTACCATTGGTGTAAACCAAGACAATTGCCAACACACAGTTTTACTTCGACCATTTCCCGTTCTACGGTTTTGTTCATTTCGGCCTTTAACATTGGTCCTGGATTCATCAAGTCCTTTAGGGAATTCAGCATTTAAAACTCTCATGGAAGTGACCTCACTTCTTACTTGAAATATGTGATCTACTATAAAGAGGCAATCTGCCTCAACCCCCATTAGGACTCTTCTCATAATATAGTGATCATTAAAAGCCTTAACTTATACTAACCTTGACAGACAACACTCTGCGTCTTTACAGGAATGGGAAAGAGTGTAAAACTCTACAGTGTTTGTTTTGAATTGTACAAAGTTTCAGTTGTCCCTTTTGAACCTAGATCTTGGGATATCAGTCAGTTAGGTTTGGTTTCCACAGTGAAAATTCTTAATTTATAGGCTTAAAGCCCATTCCCCTCGATGACTTCTCAATTTTCTCTCTAGGTAAACCTTTAGTAAGTGGATCCGTTGGTTTTCCTTCGATTTGATATAATCGATCGAAATTATGCCACTTGAGAGCAGTTGGCGTATGGTGTTATGCATGTGACGTATGTGTCGAGACTTACCATTATATATTATATTTTGGGCTCTCCCAATAGCCGATTGACTATCACGATATATGTTTATCGTTGGCACTGGTTTGGGCCAATTTGGAATATCCTCTAGGAAATTTTGAAGTCATTCCGCTTTTTCCGTTGTTTTGTCTAATGCTATGAATTCTGATTCCATAGTAGACCGGACAATACATGTTTGCCTCGAGGATTTTCATGACAAGGCTGAACCACCAAGTGTGAAAATAAATCCACTCTTATATTTGGAATCCACTGTATCAGATATCCAGTTAGCATCATTGTCTCCCTCTAGAACAGCAGGATATCTCGTATAATGCAGACCATATTTTGAAGTTTCTCTCAGATACCTCAAAACTCTTACTATGGCTTTCTAGTGGTTAAGTTCTGGATTGCTCGTATATCTGCTAAGTTTGTTTACAGCTTGAGCGATATCAGGTCGTGTGTAATTTGTGAGATACATCAGACTTTTGATGATTCTCGAATACTCTAATTGTGATACGCTTGAGCCAGTATTCTTTGATAAATGAAGAGTTAGGTCTATAGAATTTCTAGCCATATTTAGAACCCCTTTATTATATTTCTCAAGTATCTTCTCAACGTAGTGAGTCTGAGATAATATATACCCCTCTGATGTTCTGGAAATCTTAATTTCTAATATCACATCAGCTACTCCTAAATCTTTCATATCAAATTTGCTGGTCAATAATTTCTTGGTAGACTGAATCATCTCATGATTACTACTAATTATCAGCATATCGTCTATGTAGAGACACACAATGACATGTCCTTTTTGAGTTGATTTGGTGTATACACACTTATCACACTCATTGATTTTGAAACCACTTGACAACATCTCTTTGTCAATTTTTTCATGTCATTGTTTAGGTGCTTGTTTTAATCCGTATTAGGATTTTACAAGTTTACACACCTTCTGTTTTTGTCCAGGAACATTGAAACCTTCTGGTTGTTCCATGTAAATCTCTTCATCCAGTTCTCCATTTAAGAACGTCGTCTTCACATCCATTTGATGTATTTCAAGACCAAATATAGCTGCTATGGCTATGAGCATTCTTATTGACGTGATACGAGTCACTGGTGAATAAGTATCAAAGTAATCAAGGCATTCTTTTTTCTATAACCTTTTATGAGAAGTCTTGTCTTGTACTTATTTATTGACCCATCTGGTTTCATCTTCCTTTTGAAAATCCATTTGTAGCCCAGTGGCATACAACCTAGAGGAAGATCAACCAACTCACAAGTATGGTTTTGTAGGATAGAATCAATCTCACTATTAATAGCCTCTTTCCACAAAGGTGCCTCCGATGAAGATATTGCTTCTTTATAGCTTTGAGGCTCATTTTCTAACAAGTATGTCAGAAAATCGGGTCCAAATGACTTAGACGTTTTAGCTTTTTTGCTACGTCTATGCTCATTTTCCTCAACATTTTCATGTTGATCTGATTCTTGGTCAACTTGATCATTGTCTTTGACAGTATCAATAGTTCTTTTGAGAGACTCTGTTCTTTATCTTTCCTTATAAGGAAATGTCTCTTCAAAGAATGTCGCATTCCTTGACTCAATTATCATATTTGGATTGATGTAAGAAAATTCAGATTTATGTACCAATAATCAATACACACTACTGTTGTGAGCATATCTAATGAATATACAATCAACAGTCTTGGGTCCTATTCTAACCTTCTTTGGTTTAGGAACCATCACTTTGGCGAGACACCCCCACACATTCAGATATTTGTAGGAAGGTATATGACCTTTCCACAATTCATAGGGTGTATTGTCCAATCTTCTGTGAGGTAACTTGTTCAGAATGTAGTTGGCGGAAAGCAAAACTTCCCCCCACAAGTTCTAGGGTAAACCAGAGCTTGTCAACATGGCGTTCATCATTTCCTTCAACGTTCGGATTTGGCGCTCAACAATCCCATTTTGTTGAGGTGAATAAGGAGCAATAGTTTCGTGAATAATTCTATTATTGGAACAATATTCATCAAATGGTGATACATATTCACCTCCTCTATCGCTCTTGATTCTTTTGATTTTCTTGCCAAGTTGATTTTCAACTTCATTCTTATAGTATATAAAGCTCTCAACAGCTTCATTTTTACTCCTCAGCAAATACACATAACAGAATATTGTGCTATTATCGATAAAAATGACAAAGTACTTTTTATCGCCTCATGTTTGCACAATATTCATATCACACACATCAGAGTGTACAAGTTCCAAGGTTTTAGAACTTCGTTATATGGAATGAAATGATGCTCTATGCATTTTTGCTTCAACACATGTCTCACATTTAAGTTGGTTATCAATTGTAAATTTAGGTATAAGGTCCATGTTAATTAATTTACGTATTGTATCATAATTAACATGTCCTAACCTCACATGTCATATATTTTGTGACTCAATAATATAAGCGAAATATGGAGCTTTATTATTAGCACTGTATCGATTGATAGTCATTATATTGAACTTGAAAGGCCCTCAGTGAGGTATCAATTTCCTACATAAACATCATTTTTAGACAGTACAAACTTGTCAGAAATAAATACAAGCTTAAAACCATTCTTGCTAAGGAGAGAGCCTGAAACCATGTTCTTCCGAATATCAGGAACATGCAGAACATTCTTCAATGCAGGCTCCGTTCCGGATGTCATCTTCAGAACCACTGTGCCTTGTCCAACCACTCTAGAGGTAGACGAGTTTCTCATTGTCATAGGATCACCACCATCGACCTTCAGATACGAGGAAAACATCTTGCTATCAGCATAGATATGAAGTGTAGCCCCAGTGTATACCCACCATTCTCTCAGATTTCCAATCAAGTTGGCTTCTGTTACAACTGCTGTGAGGTTCATCTCTGAGATCTTATCAGTTAGTTGCTCATCTTCAGTGACATGGGCCTCATTATTGGCCTTATAATCCATAGTCTTGTAGATGGCCTTCTCGGACTTCCTTGTTGTCTTCTTCGATCCTCAATCGAACTCCAAGGTCTTCAAGACTCATCTGCTTCTTCTTATGTTTCAGATAGCTCCTGAAGTCCTTCCATGATGGAGAAAACTTTTCAATGATTGTGGCAACTTGAAACGTCTCGCAGAGTTTCATTCCCTCATCCAATATTTCATGAATGATTAACTGAAGTACCCCTAACTGAGACATCACCTTCCTTGAATATACCATCTTGTAGTCCAGGAACCTACCCACGATAAATTTCTTTTGTCCGACATCCTCGGTTTTGTATTTTTTCTCGAGAGATTCCCATAGAATCTTTGAAGAAGTTATGTTTTGGTACACATTGTACAGGGTATTGTCAAGTCCTCATAAGAGGTAATTCTTACATAAGAAGTTGTCTGACGACCACGTCTCTTCTCGCAGTTGCTTGGCTTTTTCTGTTTCTCCCTCCACAAGACCCAGAGGATCTTTGACGTACTTAGCCAACTGCAGTGTTGTTAGGTAGAATAATATTTTGCTCTGCCATTGTTTAAAGTTTGCCCCACTAAACTTTTCTTATTTTTCTCCATGAGCGACCGGTACTGCGATATTTCCGCTAGCCATGTATAACTGGAAAAACCAACAGTAGTCTGTAAGTCTACAAAAGACAAAATACACAACGATCAAATGTATGATCTTGTTTAAGTGATATACTAAGAATCGACTCATTTTTATATTGGACAGTAGTACCAAATAACACAAGTCCTTGAATTTACAACCAAGATTTCTTATGATAAATGAATAAGAAATATTCTTAGAGGACGATAGGGTCCGGAGTAACCACTTAAATCCCTGCCCACTTAGGCGCTTATCGCCTTTTTGACAGAATACCCTTTAAACACTTTCTCAATAGAATATCTTAGACATTTAGACTTAGTATTACACTTCAATTCACAATATAATAATTAATATGTGTAGTTTTGTACGTGTATATGTGTATATATCAATCAAGATTGGATGAAATTACTTGTGTAAAGTTACACTTTTAATTCTCAACCAAGTATGCAATACACGATTAATTTTTAAATTTATCACTATGTGTATGCTTGTGATAATTGAACACCCTAATATTAACTTAAACCTATACTACCAAGTTTATAATAATACAGTATATATTTTTTCTAAGTTAAAATTAGTGCATATATGTCATACATGTATAACATATGGTCATATAATTAATATAAGTCTATGTTATTATTTTTGAATCTAAAATAATTACAGGATTAATTTCTTTAGTGTCACATTCGTTAATTCGTTCGAAAGAAACTTCTCAGTGAGTTCACATTCGTGTAGCGTTCGTAAATGCGTTCAAACAAAGTGTTCCAGAGAGTTCACATTCGTGTTGCATTTGGAAACGCGTTCAAATGTTCTTAGGCAGAAGACTAGCGTTCGAGTTGCGTTTGAAGACGCGTTCGAACGAGACCACGAACAACAGGATTTTTTGCATACGTGTTTGTCGGGCGTTCGAACGCCCTTGCATATTTTTCATGCACATAATACATATTCCAGAAAAATGACTATTAACACATGCAAAATTTCATTTAACAACACATATAGAGTAACAAGTTCTTAAGATTGTGGTTAAATTAAGTGTCATTAAACGAATTTAACATGTAAACTAATCTTAATCATTCCAAAAACAGAACACAATAATTGAATCAATTAACATGCCAAACTAAACATAAACCATAAGACTTGGAAAAACCTGAAAATTATAGAAAATGATGATAAAAATGAAATCCAAGTCGAGTTTCCTCTGTCCTTAAGAATTTATTAGCTCCGTCTTAGTGCTTTACAGATGCTATGTGGCTAATGTTCTCCTAGGATTCCTTGGATGCTTCTTGTATAAGGGGTACTCCTTTCACAAGATCCTGAACAATGATAAATGGTGGAAACTCTCTTTTCCTTAAAAGACTCTCTAAAACAATGTATGAAACTTGTAGTTTTTCTAGATGCCATTAGAATGAACATAAAGCTCCTTTACATAGGCATGGAAGGGTGAATTTGAGGGCACCCTTTGGTTAGGGGTGTAACCTTCCTAAGGGTTATACCCATTCCTTGTACCTTTTGGAGCCTAGAGGTGTGTTCTTCCAATTTTAGAGGATATGTCCCTACATATTTGTGTATTTCCCATAGGGCACTACTCAAGGGACATGACCCTCCTTCATCCATACTATATATATTTAGAGAATTTACAATACTAATTGATTAACATCCTCCGTCGCTATTGTATGACCTTGAGGACCAGGTCCATTTGATGGGGAAGGCAATGTTACACATCAAGAAAAGATTAATCAAGTTAGTTAGTAATTAGTTACTCTTGTAAAGCCATCATTTGACTATAAAAGTTGTACTAAGAAGCCATTATCAAATAACAATCATTTTTCAACAAAATAGCTCTCTCAAAGCTTTGGAGTGTTTGGTTAGCTTCCATTCGAATTATTAACTAACAATTGGAGATTTGTGGGTTTATCTCGAATAAAACCTAACACTCTTATAAGAAATACACTATCTGAATTCAAACTCATGATTTGAAGGTCAGACCCTGAACTCCACACCATGAATCACACCGAGAACAGCTATTTAATTCTTTTTAAGTTTTTTTGTGTATTTTTTTTAAAACAGAACTTTATTGGAAATTGGATTCTAGTTTTAATGTGTTTTTTGCCATTTGTTGTCACCTTCAACTCCGTAATCTTCCTCCTTTTCTTTCTTTTAGGCTGAGATTGGGTTATTTTTGGCATATTAGAGGGTTAATAGAGTAAAATATGTGGTTCAATGAAATAAAGAGGTGTGAAGAGTTAGCCCATAATGAAATGTCTTTTGTGCCCGCAGATTGTGGTCGGAAGATTTTCGGATAATTTTATTTAATTTATCATTCAATTTGAATCTTAGAAATGATAAGGTGATAAAAATGAATTTGAGATTTACCCATCTCATTATTACTAAAAATAATATATATATATATATATATAATATATATATATATATATATATATATATATATATATTGTGATTCTGTGTACATTGTTACAGAAAGAGAGAGTGCATTAATAATCCTTCCAAAGGATATATTTATTTTCGGGAGAATGATAATTTACTCCCTCTTACATACGGTTTTAAGATGCAATAAGATATTTAAAAATTTATCAAAAGGAATAAAATAATATGTTGGACCAAAGATTCATTCTTCATCAATTTATTTTAAAAAACATCCGCAAGTCCCTACATAACGTCTAGTCGGTGGATGTAATGAGCTTTACCTTTCAAAAAATCTAAAAAATCTTTGACAGCTGAGACAGACAGAGAGAATTTAGTAAAAAAAAAAAGAAGAGAAATTATCATTCATATAATCAAAGATTGATACATTATTCATCTGTCTATGATTGCGATTTTCACACGTTATATAAGTACACATATCATTCAAGTAGTATAAAAGTATTGATCCATTGAGAACTTAGATGACAGTTACTAATTATTAAGATTAACTACCTACGAGTATTTAATTGAAATTAAATATGAAGTCGAATTGAATTTAAATTAATATTAAAGAAAATAAAGATAACTATGAAAACTCCAAAGGCAATCAATGAGAAGAAGACATCCAGGGTTGTGAATCCACTAAGTATTATTCTACAGATGAATTGGTTTTCTTATATTCGTGTAATAAATTGACTTATTAATCTGGAACAGTAAGATATCCACATGCCTCTTTCGAAGTCATGAAAAAATATTTAGAGTAAATAAATTAACTATAAATGTCGACTAATTAACGTTAAATTCACTAAGATCAAATTCCAATTATGGCTATACACGCCCTACAGGTGTATTTCTATCCTGTAAAGAAATTCCTAAGAAGAGATCGTGTGCTATAGAATCTAAGGTTAAACCTAAAACTCTTTCGTTAAGTTCAATTGAGTTTACCACATCAATCTTATTGATGATCAAACAACAAAAAACATTAAGCACAAGATTCAATAAATAAACCAAAGAATCACACAAGAATATAGAAAACCAATTTTATAAACTTGAAATACTGGATTTCATCACCATCCTAAATTAAGAGTTTAGTTATTACACATGCTCAAAAACACTAAACAAATATTCAATAATAAACAAAACATCAAGGAGATAAAAGAAAGAAGAAATCATGTCGAGATCGCTAGTATTTTGTGTCCTACTATTGAGTTTTTATGTTGTTCCTGCTTAATGTGTTTTGTCTTCACTCAAAATCCACTTTCGAGACTTCAAAATTATGTTATCTGACTGTTATCTAGGTTTTGGGGATGAACAATGCTTATATAGGGAGTCCATGGTATGTCTTCACTCTTTCTTCTTAGCGTGCGTCCGACGCCTATATATGGGCGTCGCAACGCGCCAATTTGCTCATTCAATTTGCATTGAGCTTGATTTTTGTTCTTGCGCACCTCTCGATGCGTAGCTAGCGTCGGGACGTGCGTTTTAACTATGAAATGTACCTCGATTTGTTCCATATCTCATCGTTTTCATCTCAATATAACCCACAAAATATTAAGATAGAGGAGCAAAAAATATGTGTATTTTAACCGATCATCACACCCAAAAACTTAACATTTTGTTAGTGCTTGAGCATAATAAAAAGAAATAAAATAAATAAACAAACTAAAAATAAATTAAATTAACTTAAGCCACTTTCATATGGATTACAGTTGCATTTAACATATGTAACAAATCTTTAAACCCCTAGGTGACACTAGTGGATGAGTTATAGTCTCGTGAGGTTTTACAGCGATGACACTCATAAACATCATTTACATGCACATGCAATCACACAAAATACCAAAAAAAAAAAAACAAACAAACAAATTAACCAAACAAAATTGTCATGGGAGTTACACATAATACTCTCTACATAGAATACCCATTAACGAAACCCAATAAACTTCAAAGTACCCAAACAACTCAAATCCAAGTTCTTGAATAACTCATCTAAGTTAGACTCACAGTGTGTATGTATAAAGGTCTAGTTACAGCTCGATTTCTAAGTAAGTCAACGCATTGATTTTATCTCAAAAATTGAGAACCGATAGGTCAAACCAACTTAGATGTCTCAAAAGTATCTATGTCTGTCAATCTTTGCTTTGTATGGTATGATTTTTCTCTCTCATTTGTTTCTTTAACTCACCTACCCTTTAAGGTAGCATTTCTCTCATGGTGGTCCTTATATTCGCCCATGGATACTTTCACGCTTATCGGTTATAGGTAGTCTAACTTCTTCTTTTTCTTTCTTCATTTTTCCTTTCTTTTCTTGTTTTTTCCCTTTTTTTTTATATTTTTTTAACTTAACCATACCATACATCATAACACTAGCTAACCAATATAGACATCTAAGCAAACGGTCATTCATCATCGGTTAATTTTCTCAACCAACGACTTTGTCAACTACCTAGGCTCTTACTGCTAAAGACCTACTTTTAAGTGCTTACAAGTCTAACTTTTTGTTGGGGTTTTGGGCGAAGGGCGCGGCGGAAGAGAGGTTCAGGTGAAATCGTAATTTTAAAATTTTTTCAAATTATTGAATAAATTATTCAATATCGAATATGAATAATTTATTCATATTTCACCTAAACATATTTATTCGATATCAAATAACGACATAAATAAGGTAGAAACTTCGCGAAACTTTTACGAAAAATATTTTTCGGCAAAATGACGCAAAAACGTATTTTTGACCGAACTGACCACCCAACACTTATGGGGACTGCCCAAGTCAGCCCAAATAGTGTTAGGGCAGTTCATGGGCTGCCCGAACAGTGACAAATTCACTGTTTGGACAGCTGTCACCCGGTTGGCTCAAAAGTCACCCGGTAAAGCCGTTTTTCGCCATTTTCGCTTAGTTCAACTCCTAAATACTTTCCGGAAATTGTTCCAATTCCCAAAACACATCCAATACATTCAAATGACATCATTTTCATCACCAAAATAGAATCAATTCCAAATCTGATCCAGAACATAAAATCATCAAATTTCATGCTTTAAATCCAATTTTTCAAGATTAATTCAATTAATCAAAACAACAATCAAAGTCACCACACATGAAGTACCCAAGAATAATTATAGGCATTACAAGAGTGGTCATAAAACTCTAGAATAGCAACATATCATCAAATGAATAAATTGGACTAATATTACAATAATGTCATCCAAAATATTTCACACATGCTTCATCACTTCTAATTTCATCCACCAAAATCAAAAGCCCCAATATTCTACAAGTAAAGAAACCCTAGAACTATTCTAGGAACACAAGAACAAGTAAAACAATTTTCTAAACTTAAGAATGATAAAGATTAGCTTTAATCTCCAATAATCCTTAAGCTTTTCTTATTTTTCCTCTTCACTTTCTTCATGGTTTCATCAAACCAATCCTAGGGATAATGTTTCTCAAAGTTTTGGCCATGGTGGAGTCTTAGATGAAGAAGAAAAATTTTTCCCTTTTTAAATTGAAGTGACCAACTGTTGTAGGGTTATTTTGGTAATTTTTGCAAATAATAATTTGATTCAAAATCAAATTAATATATCATGCCACATGGATCCAATTAATAATAAGCATGTGTGATAACAATTATCACAAATGAAAATTATCAAATTAAATTAAATACAAAGTTAAAGTAGTCAAAAATCAAATTTAACATTTTAACCTTAAATATAATTCCAAGTGTAACCAATAATAATTAAACATATATTCTATAACAATTATGGAATATATATATCAATTAATCATCTAAATATTTAACATTTAAATATTCAAATAATTAATTAATTTAATTATTAATCCATATGTATTTTATTTACATTAAATAAAATACGTATGGAAGTGACATATGTCAAAATCCCATTCGACAATTAATTAATGTGAATCTAATCGAATTATGTATCAAATACAAATACATAATAATTATGATTGACCAAAAACCCCTAATGCATGTGTTATCGTTTAACCGATTAAACGATCCGGATTAACTCATTTAATCTGGTGAAGTATTATGAATAATCTGTATTATTCATAATGACTTGTCAATTGCTCAACGAGTACACTTCATATTGTGGGACTCTCTAAGTTTAGGTTTATCCGTCATGAAATCCAATTTCGTGTCCATAATCCACCCACTCATGAATTATGATGACCATGGATAATCTCGCTAAACTATGCAAGTCGAGGTCATTACATACGTATAATCCCTCCATCACAGGCTATCCATATTATACCTGGGATATAAATAAGAATGTCAAATCCGTTCGGTATAATATAGGCGACTTTTAATTTACGATCTCTAAATAACACTCGAAACTGATTTCCGAAGTTATACCAAGGCCATGGATTTACTAGATCGTAAACACGTGTAAGATGCATATGTCCTGTACACAGGACTGACGGATCCTCTCTTGATATGCACTGGATATCATGAGCATCAGTCCACACCCAACCAACAGGCGGAGGTCTGATCTAAATAGATCGGTGACGTTACTGCCATCAAAGTGTGCGGGATAACTCATATATCTTATTGTGGTATCTAAAGTCGAAGGACCACTATGCTCACTCAACTCGAGAAGATTCCTATTGAAGTTGGTGTACCATCTATTCGAAAATCTTCAGTGAGTCGTTCAGTGCTTATCAAATAAACAGCTACATGTCTATACGAG
The DNA here is from genome assembly GCA_019454045.1 of Zanthoxylum bungeanum. NCBI lineage: Eukaryota > Viridiplantae > Streptophyta > Magnoliopsida > Sapindales > Rutaceae > Zanthoxylum > Zanthoxylum bungeanum. Next base: position 25,130 of record SKCR01000143.1, read on the forward strand.
TCTCTCGAGACTCATGGTTCATTGAGATAAACCATCGGACCATGTCACGATATACGACATGTACTGGTCTCAGGGGATTTTACTAATCGACTCGTGTTAGTAAATCTTGACCAGGAATTTTATTTAAGGATATAGATCTCATGGTGCGCTTCCCAATGTCAATTACAAACTACGTTGTAACTACGCACTACATTATAAATCATAAGGTCTTTGTCTAATATACATGTATCACTAAACCAGATTTAGTTTCGATCTAATTGTAATTGAATATCCAATCGTGATTATATCGAATATGTGTATAAAAGACAAGAGGTGCTACCATTAAAAAAGTAATATTACAGAAAAATGAATTTTTCGTATTTATGAATCAGACATAAATACGATCCGGATTGGCACTTTGAGCACCAACCCTAACAATTTCTCCCACTTGCTCTAGTACCAATCCATTGTATCATATACACATCTTAATGTATATCACATACTTATATCCCTCAAGAGCTCACATAGCACTCAAGAGGTAGGCAACGACAAGTAAGCCCGCTTTAACAAATTGAGTTAGTCCAACAAACTCAATCGTTTTCCTTACCCAGCATCATTCGTATTTTGTAGAATCCAAATTCCACATCAAAATGACTCAGATGCTATATCAGTATTGTGCCATAGCTACTGACTTGTCTATGTATTTAGAGATGAAATCCAAAATACTATGAGACAACCGCAAACACTACACTAATATGAAAACTTCTAATTTATAGGTCAACACTTCATAAGTTGCAACTGATTCCACTAGTTTACTAGAATCAACGGTGAAACTCCCACTGCATCTTTTCTGACTCTATACGATATAGACCATCTAATGTCATAATTAGGATCAAAACTAATCTGACCTTATGGTTGCAGACTAAATTCTCCATAAATAAGAAACTCGTTCTTAATATCTCAAATATCACAAAGAACATGTTTCAAGATCCATCATATGGTCTGCAATATATCAAAATAACTCATAAAAATTATGATTAAATTGATATCTTTAATAGCACATAATATAGTATTCATTATGTCATCATCCTATGATGCATTAGATTGACTAGACATTCTAATAAATATCTCTTTCGACAAAGGTATCATCATTCACAAAAGATGAATACTATATATATAACACGTTAACTATCAAACAGTTATACTAACTATCATACAGATAGTCTTACTGTGTCCTTTATTAGATCATATCTAATACGCGACTAATGGGAGTATCTCACAAGTCTCTTAGTTTTATATCATATTGAAACTTTATATCAAATATAACAGAAACTACTCCCACTATTTTTATAGAGAAAAGAAGACTTATGATATATATACAATGCTAGAAAGACGTTTTTACGCTCATACTGACCCTACTACCAATTATGTATTCTCTATGCTTTGATAAAATCAGACAATCTGACTATATCAAAATTAGAGAACACGGATTTTCGGAAAGTTTAGCTGAGTTTACAATAGGCTCAATAAGCTAGTATATCAAACTTTGATCTCAACAGAATACAAACTCTAGGGCCATTCTAGAATGAACTCTTCAAACAAAGAAATCACGACGGATCTCTCATTCGAAGAAAACACTCAAGAATGCCACTATGCATTCCTTTCCCAATATACATAGTTTAATATCAACATTACCAACAGATCCTTAATCGTTCAATTAGTGCGACTAGAGACAAGTTTTCTCAGAATCTACAATAGATCACTGAGTATAACTTTTCTCACTGTCATACTATAAAGGTCAAGCCTTTATCAAGCTCATTTTGCTTTTTGTTGCGCAAACAATTTTCACATTTTATGAACTATTCATAACGAAAGCCTAATCAAGTTCAAAACTTGATCGTAGTAAGCCATGAACAATCTTATATCTATGGTTCAATGGTAATTTCCGAAATCGATATCAAAATCGCTCCCACTATAAGTTATAGGACTATTTTCTTCAATAAGAAAACAACAAAATCATTAAATATCAAATACTTTGTAAATGATTCCGACATCCTATTAAACTTATACGGAAGTGGTCTAAGGGTTTTTTCATCTAATCAATTACTTAGTTCCATTTATAGTTTATCATTCTCACATTTGACTTCAATAAGTCAAGTCTGTTCTACAATCGTCAACATATGATGTTACACACCAAGTAATAAAACAATTTTATTACTCGGGATCATAGAATAGATATTCTATCAAACATAATACAATATTTTATTAAATAGAATAAATGATAAACATCTACTTGTACTTCCGAGATGCAAGTACTTTCAATTATATAACCATTATCAAAAGAAAAATTCAAATATCAAACCTTTCAAGATTCGAATTTTCTAGTATACATATCATATATGTAACTGTAGGAACGAATGGAACCTTAATTAAATAGATGAATTAGTGCTACTGGAGCATAACCCCAACAGTATTGCAAACTAATTCGGTAACACTCAATATCAACGAATCAAATCATATAAGATTCAATTACTCCCACTGTCCAATACCATCAAGATGGAATCGTGGAAGTTTAAAATTGAGTAAGAATCACATTCATTACATAACTTTAGAACTAATTGCCTTAAATTCATATATTTGATCATATCAAACATCCTTGATCAATTCAAAGGCTCACGATGAATTTTATAGTTTTCAACACTTCAAATAGAATATTTTTGAACCATTCAAAATATTCTATCCACGTTTCATCAGAAAACATATTGAAAGTTGTCGAACCATTCAAGACGTTCAATATATTTTTCTTTTAGAAACATGTAACTAAGTCATGACAATTCATTAACAAAGTTATGGAGTAAAGAATACTATCTAAGGTAATTTCTAATTCATTAAATTACATACTTCCAAAGTATTAGTTTAATAAATTTGTGGCCCAATGACAATCATTGGTTAAATAAAATTTAATCACATCATGAATACAATATCCATTAAATGGTTAAGGATATATGGTGTGAACTTGTATCAGACCATCATTTACCATACGGAACAAGCAACTAATGCTTATGTGATAAAATCTCATAAAATACTGTTATAAGTTATTTAGTTAACCGAACATTTTTCTTAATGTTTATCTTTTCATTAATGACACTACTAGTCATATCAAAATATGTAACAACGGTTTGTATAGAACAAGTAACTATCCAATAGTCACAAGTTCTGATATCAAATATCAAAATAGTTATTAAACATTATCTTAAATAACTAGACGAGAGATCTGGTATCCAATACCTATAGTTGTCGTATTGTGAGAATCAATATTCTTTATACACAACTATACACATCTCATTTCTTAAGCTTTATAATTTGCGTTCAATTATTCACAACAATTGCAGATAATTGATTAGCAAGCTGTGTCAGACACGTGACTTCTAAAAGTCACTAAAAGCCAAGAAACGTCATTATAAGATAAACAAATACTAAAGGATTTTGTTAATGTCATTCAAGAATCTCGAGACATGAACTAATTTAAGTCAATTCTTACTGCGTAAGAAAATATTCTTACTAGATAATTATATCCTAAAACAGATATCTATTTAGATTACTAATCGTGACTTAGTAACTAAGTCACTAACCATCTTGATTTTTCAAGAAAATTGGAGCAACAATTCTCGATGGTTTGAACTAATCTAACAATATCTAAGTCTACTGTCATTCTAGATTCTATTGTAGAAATAAGCAACCATAAGTAAAGTCAGAAAACATATTCAAGTAATATGATATGCAGTGGATTAGAAGTATAATTCTATAAACAATATTGAATAAAGGAAAACAAAAGCAACAAATTCCATAAAATTACACACTGCTTTAGTTATGGATTTTTAACCCAGCAGTATCTCCCACTACTTTACGTAATACCGTAATCCCCAACGGAGAATGGGAATTCAATAATTAAATTGAATTCCATGGTGAGAGTAGGATCCCATGAATATATTTTGACTCACAGCTTTGGCACGATCTTGCCTACGTAAATTCATTAGGTAGACAATTCATTGTCAATCACTCATCAGTGACTCCTGATTTTGGTCCTGACCAATTCTCATTATGACAGCTTTGGCACGTTCACAAGGAGGCGTATCAAGGATTCACTTGCCAATGAAAAACTTAAGCTACCGATGTAATCCGACAGCTTTGGCACGTTCAGGATTTCCACTTTCACTTGAATTTGTCTAGTATTAACATACAATCGGCATTGATAAAATTCTATCAACTACACCCTCACTACTTTGGCACGATCTCGGAATGCAGCCATAGAAAGTTACCCATTAAACCGTATTGACAAGATAGACCAATAAACATGCATCCAATACATGTTACTTTACAGCCTTATTTTAAACGGGGATATTCCTCAAGGAAGTATTGCTCTACATCAAATGCAAAATTTTAATCTAAATCATTTTCTAAACAACTCAATTCTACCTTAGAAAACATAACTCAATTTAATCATTAAATTTCTGTTACATTTTCGTTAGCGTAGAACCGAAAAGTCAAGAAACGTATAGATTACATGCATGTGCGAACATCAAAATTGGATTACATATCATATATCAAGAATGACTAATGTAATAGATGAAGCATCAGACCTGCTCTGATATCATTTTTGTTGGGATTTTGGGCGAAGGGCGCGGCGGAAGCGCAGTTCGGGCGATATCATAATTTTAAAATTTTTTCAAATTACCGAATAAATTATTCAATATCCAATTTGAATAATTTATTCATATTTCACCTAAACACATTTATTCGATATCAAATAACGACATAAATAAGGTAGAAACTTCGCGAAACTTTTACGAAAAATGTTTTTCCGCAAAATGATGCAAAAATGTATTTTTGACCGAACCGACCACTCAACACTTATAAGTGTATGGGTTTTATGGGCTAAATCCGGTAACGCAGCGGAAACGGTGGAAAATCAAATTTTTCGATTTCAAAAATTTTTCTCGGATTAATTAAATAAACATATTTATTTAATTATCCAATAATAAAATTATGAAATAAAAATTCAATAAATCATATTTAAGTGAATTTACCGAATTGCCCTTACACTTGGTATTTTGTTCATTTTGGTCCAAAATTGATCAAATCAATTTTGAATGATTCTAAATCATTTCTAAGATGAACTTAGCATGTTCAAAACATCAAAACACCAAAAGCAACAAAAATCCCCAATTTTGTTCATTTGGTCGAGAGCCTCCAAATGGGGGGGGGGGATTGTGCATTTTTCAATTACATGCTTCAAGACACATCCAAATGAAATCAAATCAACATGAAACTTTATATGCATCATATACACATCCTTATACACAACATAAATGAAAAGCCCCAAATTTGGTTGAGGTCTTAAACCCTAATTTTTCAATTTCTTCAAATTGGACAAATTAGATCAAATTGGTTAAATCAATTACTTCAATCATCATTCTTCCATCCAACCAAAGTCTCAACACAATGAAACAACTCTAGATCAAATCTAGGTCATCTAAGAGTGGGTCAACAACTCTAGATTAGCAACAAAGTTTCCAAAACCTTAAAAGAATACTTATAACTACACTAGTCACAAGCTTCCATCATTGTACATGCTCAACACTTTCACAAAACATCCATTCATCAAAAACACAAAGAATAAAGAAAAGAACAACATGATAACATCACAAGAAGTATCCCAGAACATAAGGAACAATTTCCTCTCTAATAGCAAGTTAAGAAAACTTACTAAATCCAAGCTTTTTCCTTTGTTTTTCCTTTCTTCCTCTCTAGCTTCTTTTGTTTTCTTTAATGGAGTTTCGGTTAGAAAGTGTATTAGGTTATTTACCAAATGAAATAAAAAACAATATATACTTGCTTCACAAAGGCCTTGGCCGAATTTGGTAAAGGCATATACAAGAATATTAATTTCATCTTCATTTGATTTTCATTTGATCAACTTGATTTAAATATCTAATAACACTTTATAGATATTTTAATTAAGTCAACAAAAGCAACTTAATCATTTAATCCAAATATCCAAATGTTAAGATATTTATATTTTAATTAATTTAATCATTTAACAATTAAATAACTAATTAATTAATTAAATACAAATATATTAAATATATGTATAATATTTACATTAAATATGAAATACATATATTCATTTAGGATATTAGTCAAATATCTCAATTTGACTATTAATTAATGTGTATTTAAATTAATCAAGTATTAAATGTAAATACACAATAATTAAGCAAATGACTATCGGGTCCCTTTAGGATATATCTTGCGTTTAACCTTTAAACGACTTTATAAATAATCAATATTATTTATAAATGTTGCTCTAGTGCTCTACGAGTATGTTTCATTATTGAGACTCTCTAGATTCAGGTATATCCGTCACGAAATCCAATTTCGTGTCCATAATTTATCCACCCGTAAATTATGACGATCACGGATAAACTCGCTGAATCATACAGGTCGAGGTCATGGCAAATGTATAATTCCTCCGTCACTGGTATCCGGATATATCCCAAAGATATAGATGTAAACGTCAAATCTCTATGGGGATTATCCAGTCGACTATTCTATTAGCAATCTCTAAAAGAATGTTTAGAACTAGCTTCTAAACTTTACCACGGGCCCATGGTTTTATCTGATTACTAATCATATGGACTACATATGCTCTGGTACACAGAACTGACGGATCCTATCTTGATACACATAGGACACCCTGAGGATCTATCTACACCCAACGAACATGCGGAGGTCTGATCTAAATAGATCGGTGACATGACTACCATCTAAGTGTAGAAGATGTCTCATGTGCCCACAATGGCATCTCAAGTCTAAGACTCAAAAGTGCTACTCAACCCGAGAAGATTCTTATTGACGTTGGTGTACCATCCATTAAGAATCTTCGGTGAGTCATTCAGTGTTTATCCGCTATAAACACCCACACGTCTATACTAGTCTCCAAGACTAATGGCTCATTGAGAAACCATTGGAATCATATATTCCAGTATACGACATGTACCGGTCTCAAAGGGTTTACTATACTGACCAAGTAGTGTAAACCTTGACCAGGAACTGTCTGAGAATGAAAATGTCACGATACTACTCAATGTCAGTTGCGACGCTTTTGCAACAGTACCATGACTAATCATTCTAAGGTCATTACGTCTTTACCATATAAAAAGATACATTATATTATAGAAACTGCATATATTATTCATAATAATAATGTTTTATAGAAGTATTAAAAAGAAATACAACCGAGAATTGGCGCTCTGAGCACCAACCCCAACAATAAGGACTGCCCAGGTCAGCCCCAATAGTGTTAGGGCAATTCATGGGCTTCCAGAACAGTGACAAATTCAATGTTTGTACAGCCGTCACCCAGTTGGCTCAAAAGTCACCCGGTAAAGCCGTTTTTCACCGTTTTCGCTTATTTCAACTCTGAAATACTTTCCGGCAATTGTTCCAACTCCCAAAACACATCCAATACATTCAAATGACATCATTTTCATCACCAAAATAGAATCAATTTCAGATCCGATCCATAACCGAAAATCATCAAATTTCATGCTTTAAATCTAATTTTTCAAGATTAATCCAATTAATCAAAACACCAATCAAATTCACCACACATGAAGTACCCAAGAACAATTCTAGGAATTACGAGAGAGGTCAAAACACTCTAGAATGGAAACATATCATCAAATGAATAAATTGGACTAATATTACAATAATATCATCCAAAATACTTCACACATGCTTCATCACTTCCAATTTCATCCACCAAAATCAAAAGCCCCGATATTCTACAAGTAAAGAAACCCTAGAACTTTTCTAGGAACACAAGAACAAGTAAAACAATTTTCTAAACTTAAGAATGATAAAGATTACCTTTAGTCTCTAATAATCCATAAGCTTTTCATGTTTTCCTCTTCACTTTCTTCATGGTTTAATCAAACCAATCCTAGGGCTAATTTTTCTCAAAGTTTCGGCCATGGTGGAGTCTTAGATGAAGAAGAAAAAATTTCCCTTTTTAAATTGAAGTGACCGACTGTTGTAGGATTATTTTGGTAATTTTTGTAAATAATAATTTGATTCAAAATCAAATTAATATATCATGCCACATGGATCTAATTAATAATAAGCATGTGTGATAACAATTATCACTAATGAAAATTTTCAAATTAAATTAAATACAAAGTTAAAGTAGTCAAAAATCAAATTTAACACTTTAACCTTAAATTTAATGCCAATTATAACCAATAATAATTAAACATATATTCCATTAAAATTATGAAATATATATATCAATTAATCATCTAAATATTTAACATTTAAATATCCAAATAATTAATTAATTTAATTATTAATCCATATGTATTTTATTTACATTAAATAAAATACGTATGGAAGTGACATGTGTCAAATACACAATAATTATGATTGGCCAAAAATTCCTAATGCATGTGTTATCGTTTAACCGATTAAACGATCTGAATTAACTAATTTATTATTAATCCGACTATATTATACTGTGGGATATATATAAGAACGTCAAATCCGTTCAGTATAATATAGTCGACTTTTAATTTACGATATCTAAATAACACTCGGAACTAATTTCCGAAGTTATACCTCGGCCATGGATGTACTAGATCGTAAACACGTGTAGGATGCCTGTGCCCTGTACACAGGACTGACGGATCCTCTCTTGATACGCACTGGATATAATGAGCATCAGTCCACACCCAACGAACAGGCGGAGGTCTGGTCTAAATAGATCGGTGATGTTACTACCATCAAAACGTGGAGGATAACTCATATATCCCTATGTGGTATCTCAAGTCGAAGGACCATTATACTGCTCAACTCTAGAAATTTCCTTTTGACGTTGGTGTACCATCTATTAGGAAATATTCAGTGAGTCGTTCAATTCTTTTCAAATAAACAACTACATTTCTATACGAGTCTCCCGAGACTCATGGTTTATTGGGATAAACCATCGGACCAAGTCACGATATACGACAGGTACTGGTCTCATAGGATTTTACTAACCGACCCGTGTTAGTAAATCTTGACCAGGAACGTTATTTAAGGATATACATCTTATAGTGTGCTTTCTAATGTCAATTACAAACTACATTATAACTGCGCACTACATTGTAAATCCTAGGGTCTTTTTCTAATATACACGAATCACTAAACCAGATTTAGTTTCGATTTAATCATAACTGAATATCCAATCGTAATTAGATCGAATATGTATATAAAAGACAAGAGGTGCTACCATTAAATAAGTAATATTACGGAAAAATGAATTATTCGTATTTATGAATCAGACATAAATACGATCCGTATTGGCACTTTGAGCACCAACCCTAACACTTATATTAACTACTCAATATATTGAGTTAGAGTAATTTGGACACTTATCATTTTCCAAGATTTCACACCAAGGCAAACAATCTCATCATTCGAATTATGCTTCACTACCTAGGATATTTTTTTTAATTTTACTTTAAAAATGACAATAGTAGGAACTAACTAACACAAACACATGCACATACCCACAAACTTAAAATTTGCATTATCCCCAATGTAAAATAAGCGTAACGAACAAGACTGAGAAACAACACTATCGTGCATGGGATGTACCATTATCCTACCTCTTTAGGTCCCACATCGTAACGCGTAGTGATTTGCATCACGACGTCCAATATCACCAACTTTCTACCTCAGTTTTGTACTGCATGGCATTGCGTCACGACGTCCTGGGTAGCGGTACATTGCGCATTTGTTTCGGTTTCTGGTCAGACTTTGGCTGCACGAACTTGTTGGGTTGTGTCACTATCTGCATAATTACACATGCAATACTTTTAAACACACAAATAGCACACAAAAATTAAAAAAATAAAGAAACTAAAAATAAAAGTGTGGGTTGTCTCCTCACTAGCACTATGTTTATCATCTTCAGCCAGACGTAACCACCCAATTGGTCTTGGTGACTCCCGTGTAAACTTAGTTATTTGAGATAGGGCAGCCCAATGCAAGCTCCTCTACTGCCTATGATATGGATAGAACCAAGCATCTTGCAATAGTATTCCTTCTATGGAATGTCCCCCAATGTATATCAACGGCTCAACAAATGTCTCCATCCGCAAATAAATTCTCACAGGAGGTGGCGAGTCATAAACATGAATATGTGCTTCTTCACCTTTCTTTTCTGCACTAAGTGTCTTCAGTGGGCTCACTTTAGGGCTATCATTATGGTGACTCAAATTAACTATTTTTGGACCTGCATCTCTAATACTATGTATCATGTGGCATTCTTCATCATCTTGTGGGCATGACATGGCTATGATGACATGAAAATTCACCCATTGATCTTGCACTTTCATGATCAGCTCACTTTTCTATACGTCGATCAGCGTTCTTCCTGTTAGTAAGAAAGGACTTCCAAAGATGATGTGGACTTTATTATCTTCCACTATATCTAAAACTATGAAGTCCACTGGAAAGATGAACTTGTCCGCTTTTACTAGCACGTCATCTATTTTTCCTCAATGGTAGGTGATTGATCTATCTACTAGCTGTAATATAATAATGGTTGGTCTCGCCTCTCCCAGACCTAATTTCTTGTAGATAAATAGCGGCATGGGGTTGGTACTCGCTCCTAAGTCACATAGAGCCTTACCAAAGTTATGGTTAATGATGGTGCATGGTATGGTAAAGCTGTCTGAATCCTTCAACTTGGGTGGCAGCTTCTTCTGTAGGATGGCATTGTACTTCTCTATGAGAGCCACAGTTTCAAACTCACCCAACTTCCTTTTATTTGACAAGATGTCCTTCAGAAACTTCACATAGCTCGACATCTACTCTATTACCTCAGCGAAGGGAACGTTGATGTGCAGTTTCTAGAAGATATCTAAGAACCTTGAAAACTGTTTATCTAGCTTATGTTGCTGCAAACGTTGAGGGAATGAGGGAGTTGGATGATCTGTAGGTCTTGCCTCTTTGTTATTTCTTTCATCTCTCATGTTTTCTTTGGTAGGATTTACCTCATTCTTTGTAGCCTGTCATACTCCAATCTATTTGTCGATGACAGTCTCACTCTTCAGTATGATAGCCTTGCAAGATTCATTATTTTGACCAATTGGATTAGGTTATGTATCATTAGGGAAGACACTCAATGGTCTGTATTTTTGCCCACTTGCCAATTGTCCCAATTGATTCTCTAGTGTCTTCAAAGACGTGGCTTGGCTTTATACTAATGCTTTTAATCTAGCATTGTTCTTGGCATTTTCCATGCTCTGCTCTGTGAGAATTTTGTTTTGTTTTTCCATCTACATCAGTAGCTCTTCCATGGGTGACTTGCTCTCCTGACTGGCCTATATATTCTACTATTGTACATGTTATTATCATGTGGTATTGCCCTTGTTTACTTTTCCATCCAAAATTGGGATGGTTCTTCCACCCAGGCTTATAACTATTGGAGTAAGGGTTGTGGCCTGTTGGACAATTATGACCCATAGCATCACTATTTGTACAGATCATGGTGTTGTTGTACAAATTAACTATGTGAAGAAGGAAATTGCTCTTTTATCATTTGTAATTAGATTACCAAGATGTATAAATGATAGAAGGTCCATATGATTAGTTCCGGATTGAGATGATATGAGAAAGCATCAATCTACGAAGGTTTAATCATTAAATATCCCTAGTCGGAGTATTATCGAGATTGGACATCGATAATGCGTAAAAGACTAGTATTACACTTGTGCGCGTTGTGGGAGCATAACGGCATAGTTCTCATATATTTGGGTATAGGATACTCATGCAAGTGTAATAGGAGGTTGTGTTTACCGATGGTACGGAAACAGCTTCGCTCTGGATAGACCCCTCGGAATTTCATTGGCAGTATGACTATGTGTCTATGGAAGTCCGAATCAGAGTAGATGTATTTGGTCTTAACCTGAGACTTGCACCGCTAATACTTGCGACAATCAATATACTTTGGTTTTGGTCGTCCAGGGCTTTAACATATTTTGTGTACACCTTTTCTGGATATATTGAGAATCGTAGTGTATTGGGTGTGATGTCAAGACGGAAGTATCACTCTAGTCATAGTGGAAATGATGATCACGTAGGATACGGAACTGGTGCTCTTATATTCTGCAGCTATCGGGATATTCTGACTAGGTCATGATTATCTGATTATAGAGACTAGTTACCAGAGATCCGATATGTGCTTCGTACGGGGCAGACACAATTCCAGCCCCAGGCCTAGCACGTGACATTCGATGTTGGAGCGTAATACGTAATACTACGTATACTACGCCTGATATAGATCACATATTCCAGTAAGAATATTTCTGGAGAATTGGGTAGGCACGGTGCTTTGCTAGAAGCCAACCATGTCTTGTAAATCGGTAAAAGCGTAGTACTAGGTACGTACGTGTTCGGATAGTCCAACGATCGGATTTACTGCCAACATATCCGGGGATCTCATGGGTCACTTCCCGAAGATTCACCGATGACGTATGACTCGCACTTTATTAATCTAGGATTAATTAGAAGAGAGAGAAAATTAATCTGGGATTAATTACGGAAATATTTTATCTGGGATAAAATATTATTTAAAGAGAGAGAACGATTAATTTGGAATTAATCGATAAAATAATATATTCGATATATTATACGAAATTGGATTTCGACGCGGAATTAAAATTAGATTTTAATTCGGGCTAACGAGTTAATTTAGAATTAATTCGTAAGCGACGTGAATAGTAATTTTGCTAGGCATAATTATTTAAATTGAATTTGATTTAATTACGTCGCAACGGAAAATTCGTTAATTCGGAATTAGCGAATCCGAGCCCGGGAGTCTTCTGCGGGCCCACTCGCATTCCGAATCTAGTGGGGCCCACATGTCACATCATATGTCACATCACTTGTGATTTTAAAGTTGCTTTAACTTGATTGGTTTTGGTGGAGTTGGTAGAGACTTGAAACACACTCCAATTTTGATGGCTTGAGTGACCTTTTACCAAATCAACTTTTGGTATTAGATTTAAATTGATTTTTTGAAAATCAAACCAAACTAACACAACTCACTCTCTCTTCCCACTCTCCTCTCTCTCTCGGCCTTGGGCCATTTTTCTTCTAAAAAATCTGCAATTGCTGTGAGTTGTAGAAGAAGCTTAGGAAATTTTGTGGCAAAATTTCCAAGGTGCTAGCACACTTCCGGAGTCTTGCGAAGATGATAGGGAAACCCACCCGTGGGCATGGAATACACACCAAGCTTGGAGCTTGGAGATGACCGAAAATGGAGAACAAAGAGGAGCCTTTGCCGTGAGCTTCATAGACCAAAAGCTTGAAGATTATTGTTGTTCCTCGCATCGCCATATCCGATCAATGTAAGTATGATTCCGCCATGCTTATTTGTTGTATTCGCACATTGTTTCATTGCTTGAAATTGATCTTGGGACTTAATAGACACCCAACAATGGTATCTTGAGCCATTTTGAGCATGAAATTGAAATTAGGGTAAAATTGGGAAAAATTGATTTGAGCATGTTTGAGTGAAATTGATTGTTTGAGTATGCTTAAATTATGATAACATTGTGTTATGCATTGTCAATTTGATAAAAATCGAATTGGATAATTTTTCCCCAAATCACAAAGCTTGGCCGAATGTGAGCTTGCCCTAAATTCATGGTGATTTTTGATTTTGATCATTGGATGAGTTGAAATCATTTGGGGAATGTTGATTTGAGATTTAATTGGATTGAATTTTGAATTGGACATAAAATCCCTAATTACCGTGAGTAGTAGCATGTAAAATGATGTGATTTTTTGATTCAAATGTGTTGGACATGTTTTGATGATGATAAGCATAATTAATTGAATAAATTAGTGTTTTGGAAATGTTAATTTGGTTAATTAATTATGGTATACACTTTGGTTAATTAAATTATGAAATTTGGAATTTTGGTAATTTAATTAATTGGGCAAAATTTGGAATTGGGCTTGTAAAGTTAAAATTGGGCTTAATAGGCTTGGTTGGGCCAAGTTTGGTTTAGGCTAATTGGTTGGATCCAATTGGGCCCAAAACCATATCCATAAAGTCCAATTATGACTTAATGAACCTTTAATTTTAATTGGGCCTAATGGGCCTAAATTGGTTTCTTGGAAAATAACGGTGATTCCTTAAATGGGCTTTGGTATTTGGGTTTGACCCATATTGACCAAAAGTCCATGCCTTAAGAAATTAATTAAAAGCCCATTGGACTTTAATTAAATTAACATTGGATGTTAATTGGGCTTTGAGTCCCGTAAAGATTAGATTTGGAATCTAAGTCGTAAAGGCACATTATAAAGTGTAAATATTTAATTTGTAATTAAATAATGAATTAGTATTAAATACAAATTGAATTGGATTTAATTTTGTAGTTTAATATAATTCGTGAATTCGTACTTATTCGTAATACGAGTTTGACTCGCGCAAAATCAAATCGTTGTTTGAACATTGGATGGACATTAATTATCATATTAATTAATTGGATTAGATTGATTGATAACATGCTTGTGTGAATACATGGATGCGATGTATGAATAATGCATATCGGATGAATATTAGATGAGTGAGGGCAATTTTGGAAATTATTGTAATAAATTTAGAATTTATTAATTGAACCTGTGTGTCCAGCCTATTACCTCTTGACTCTGTGTATTTCTCTTCTCACCTATTCCCCTCAATGTAAATGAGGTTTCTTTAGAAGTGTTATGTAATCGGGTAGAAGTAATACTTGTGCTAGCGGGAGAGAGGAAATGGAGAGATTTGTTCTAGGAACAATGTGTTTAAGTATCCATCCGCATATCATTATTATTTTAATTATAAGCGCCTTATTATGTGTTTAGAATGCATGTTTAAGGGTGTATGATGATGAGACCTTAACAAATATAATTAATTGGTTGCCAATTACGCGAAAAACCCTCAACATATATTAAGCGTTTTTCCTTCCATTGAGTGATTCTTACTCAAGATCCAAGACTGACACTGGTTTGTTGGCCAAAGTCAAGACCTTTGTCCGTCGCGGATGTGTTTGAATCATGAAAGCTTTGTTCCATATTGGTGTCTTGTCCAAGTTGTGATTTGTTGGCCAAAGTCAAGATCACAAGAATTGTTGGGTTTCTATTAAGTCCCAAGATCAATTTCAAGCAAGAAATCATGTGTGAATACTCAAAAGAAATATGGCGGAATCATACTTACATCGATCGGTTATACGATGCGTTGAACACAAAAATCCTTCAAGCTTTCAACCAAGGCTCCTTTTGTGCTCCTTGTGATTTTCGGTCACCACCATGGATGGATCTCCAAGCTCCAAGCTTTATGTTGGTGATTCCACGCTCATAAGTTGGTTTCCCTATCACCTTAGGATGACCCTTCATGTGCTAGCATTGGAAAATTTGCCACAAATCTTCCATCTTTCTTCTTGATAATTTCGGCCTAGCCAAGAAAGGAAGAAAAAATAGCTTCAAAGCCGAGAGAGGGAAAAGAGAAAAGAAAGGGTTCCAAACCGTGTAAGGAGAGGAGAGATAATAGGGAAAAGAAAAGTGTGTTAAGTGTTTTGGTTTATTTGATTTCCAAAAAACAAATACCAAAATCAATTACCATTTTCCAAAATTCAAAATTTTGGTAAAGACTTTTAGTCTTCAACCACCCCATAATTCACTCAAAAGTGACTAGTTGTCACATCACTCAAAGTGACTAATGATTTGATGCTTGATGTGACTTGTGGGCCGCACTTAAATTCACAATGCGAGTGCGCCGCAAACACTCCCGGGCTCGGGTTCGCTAATTCCGAATTAACAAATTTTCCGTTGTGATGTAATTAAATCAAATTCAATTAAATAATTTTACCTAGCAAAATTACTATTCACGTCGCTAGCGAACTAATTCTAAATTAACTCGTTCGCCCGAATTAAAATCTAATGTTAATTCCGCGTCAAAATCCAATTTCGTATAATATATCGAATATATTATTTTATCGATTAATTCCAAATTAATCGTTCTCTCTCTTTAAATAATATTTTATCCCAGATAAAATATCTCCGCAATTAATCCCAGATTAATTTTCTCTCTCTTATAATTAATCCCAGATTAAAAAGTGCGAGTCTATACGTTATCGGTGAATCTTCGGGAAGCGACCCATGAGATCCCCGAATATGTTGGCAGTAAATCCGGTCGTCGGACTATCGAACACGTCAGTACCTAGTACTACGTTTTTATCGATTTACAAGATATGGTTGGCTTCTAGCAAAGCATCGTGCCTACCCAATTCTCCAGAAATATTCTTACTGGAATATGTGATCTATATCCGGCGTAGTATACGTAGTATTGCGTATTTCGGTCCAGCATCGGATGTCACGTGCTAGGCCTGGGGCTGGAATTGTGTCTGCCCCATATGAAGCACATATCGGATCTCTGGTAACTAGTCTCTATAATCGGATAAACATAACCTAGTCATAATATCCCGATGACTGCAGTACATAAGAGCACCAGTTCTGTATCCTATGTGATCATCATCTCCACTATGACTGGAGTGATACTTCCATCTTGACATCACACCCAATACACTGTGATTCTCAATATACCCAGAAGAGGCGTACACAGAACCTGTTAAAGCCCTGGACGACCAAAACCAAAGTGTACTGATTGTCGCAAGTATTAGCGGTGCAAGTCTCAGGTTAAGACCAAATACACCTACCCTGATTCGGACTTCCATAGACACATAGTCATACTACCAATGGAATTCTGAGGGGTCTATCCAGAGCGAAGCTGTTTCCGTACCATCGGTAAACACAACCTTCTATTACACTTGCATGAGTATCCTATACCCAAATATATGAGAACTATATTGTTATGCTCCCACAACGCGCACAAGTGTAATACTAGTCTTTTACGCATTATCGATGTCCAATCTCGATAATACTCTGACTAGGGATATTTAATGATTAAACCTTTTGTGGATTGATACTGTCTCATATCATCTCAATCCGGAACTAATCATATGGACCTTTCATCATTCATACATTTTGGTAATCTAGTTACAAATGATAAAATGGCAATTTCCTTTGTCACATAGTTAATTTGTATAACAACACCATGATCTGTACAAATAGTGATGCTATGGGTCATAATTGTCCAACAATCTCCCACTTGGCCTATAGCCAATCACTTAAGTGTCCTACACAAGAACTATGTACGGTTCGCTCAAAATTCTGCTGAGAAAAGACTTTCGTCAGCGGATTTGCATGATTATCATCTGATGCGATTTATTCGATCATCACATCGCCACGATGTATGATCCGAACGAATCAGATGAATATTTGAAGTATATATCTGGATCGTTGATGAGACCATTAATTCTTTAGCATGTGTTGTAGCCTAGCTCAGCTGCTAACAGAACTACTCCTAATCTGATTAGGATTATTATCGACCCAAATAGCTTCTATTGCTGCCTCAGCTGCATCAATAATCCACTTTTTTTGTTTATTCGGTAACATTATCTTGCTTGGAAGATTTCCAGCTCATTGTTCCGTTATTCAAACTTTATAGTACCTTTATTACGACTTATAGTCGTTATTATCGGTTAGGAAACTTGCAACAGTGAACCCAGTCACTTCAAGTTCTCCTTCTCCATATTTTAAGACAGCATCCTCAGTTCATCTAAGATACTAAAGGATGTTCTTAACATCAATCCAATGACTATCACTTGGATTGGCCTGATTGTGACTCCATATGCTCAAAGCATATGAGACACCAGGTCGCGTACATTTATTTCAATGCACGAGTTCTCGGAGAGTATTAACAACTTTAAATCTATCCCAGTAGATCTTTATTCCTAGAATAAAGGTTGTTTTTCCCAAGAATTCTACGGATAATTTTCATGAAAGCCAAGCTTTCACCGACTTTATTATGGGAATATCATTTCCAAGAAATGGTATGTCATCATTACTTAGGACATTCATTGTCATTGCGCTCCCACTAACCTTCTTATATACACAAGAATCATTTTCGTTTTGAATTAAATCATATACCATTATGATTACATCAGAACGATAATTCCAAGAACGCAATGCTTGCTTCAATCCATAAATGGATCGTATAACCTGCAAACCTTGTTTGCTAGTTTTGGTATGACAAAACCGTCAGGATGTTGTAAACATCCTCCAAAAGGTTTCCGTTAAGGAAAGCAGTTTTGGCATTTAGCTGCCATATTTCATAAATGAAACATGCAGCATCAGCAAGCATTATCCAAATGGATTTAACCATGGCAATGAGTAAAAGGTTTCGTCGTAATCGACACAATGTTGATAACGATACCTTTTCGCTACAAGCCTAGCTTTGTACGTTGGTATGTTGCCTTCCATTTATGTCTTCCTTGAAGACTTATATAGTACCAATAGGAACAATGCCTTCCGGTACAACAACCAGTGTCCAAACTTGGTTGGTTTACATGGAATCCATTTCGGACTTCATGGCACTTTGCCATAATAGGGAGTCGATACCTTGTATCACTTTCTCATACGTAGTCAGTTCGTGTTCCTCAATAAGATTGACATCTTTACGAGGTGAGATCAGAAACCCATACCTCCCAAGTTGTTTTCTGACTCTCCCTGACTTACGTGGTTTTTGTGTATTCGAAGATTATTGGTATAGTTTCATCTTTGATGAACTATTTGTGTTACATTAAGGACTCAGTGCCTGGAATAGTATTACTCTGATTTTCATCGAGTTTTACTTTCCTCTCACTTACCACTGCATATCGGTATTCCTCTTAGGAAAACCACATGGCGAGCAACAATTATCTTGTGAGTTGTATAAGTACTATACTTAGGTTTCCCTAGGATAACCCACAACTTAGGCACTTATCCGATTTGGGTTCTAGTTTGGTATCATCCAAACGTATGCCCAGCATTCCCAAATCTACAGAAATGAGAAACCCGGTTTCTTTCCTGTTCATATCTAATATGAGGTCTGTCTAACAGATTTTTATGGAACCTTATTCAAAATAAGTTTTGCACTGATTATGCGTATCCATTGAAGGAAATGGTAGCTCAGAGCGACTCATGATTAACCTTATCATGTCCAACAAGGTTCGGTTTCTCTCTTCGGACACACCATCGAATTGAGGTGTTCCGAGAGGAGTCCTCATTGAAAGAATACTATACTCTTTCAAGTATTTGAGAAACTTATTGCTTAAGTATTTTCATCATGGTCTAACCGTGATGTGTTTAATACTTTAGCTGATCTGTTCGTATACTTTGTGTCGAAACTCTTTGAATTTATCAAAAGTTTCTGATCCATGTTTCAAAAGAAACACATAACCATAACGCGATGCCACACCCATAAAGGTCACAAAACATTCATATCCACCTCTATCCTAGCTAGATACGGGCCCACTTATGTCACTATGAACGAGGGCTAACAGATCGGTGGCACTTGCACTTTTAACAAGTAAAAGGTGTTTTAGGCACTTTGCCTATTAAACTAGATTCGTAGATATTATTTGAATGGAATCAAATCTGTCCTAGTACCCACTCTTCGAAAGTGTGGATATACGAGTCTTGTTAAATTCTGTCCCAGACAACAATGCCACTTAAAAGTCTTAACTGATTAATTCAGTTTGAGCTATTTGTTTGTCATGTCATATGTTTGAGATTTATTTATATTCAAAATATAAATACTGTTATTCACATATAATATGTTTATCTCAATATCATCTTTATAAAATGAAACACTTTAGTGTTCTAGAATATAAAGGTATATCCGCAGCGGATTATACTGTGATATAGAGATAATGTTTCTAGTCAAACTAGTTACATTTTAACAGTTTCCTAATTTAAGTACACACCCTGAGGGTAGTCCATAAACTTAGGATTCTACGGTTAAAACATCGACTGTTGTCCCGTTTCTAATTCGCAGATTAATCTCAACTGAAGTCAGTATCCTGCTTGTCAGCAGATTCTGCACATCAGTACATATTTATGTACCACACTTAGTATCTAAACTCCAATTTTAATACTAGTAGTGAACATGTTTCTGACAAACATACTTGAAGTCAGAGTCTTGCCCGTCTTCAATTCCTTCATTTATGCCTTGTCCATACGGCAGTCAATTCCTTCATGTCTTCCTTATCCATACGGCAGTCACGCTTCCAGTGACCTCGTTTGCCACAGTTTAGGCAGACATTTTGGGATATGTCATTTGTCTTCCCAGAAGATTATAATGACTTTGCCTTTGCCCCTTTTCCACACCCCAGAAGCCTTTGGCCAAGCCTTGGCCTTCTGGGATGTCGAAATAAGATGTGCCTTGCGCTTCTTGCCCTATTGCAAACTTTGGCTTTGTCTCCTTGAGTATAGCCATTAACTCTCCAAGAGTTTACTATTGCAATTAGTACTTCTAAGATCTAAAATAGATCTATGAAGATCCTTCAATTTCATTATCATACTATAAGGATCTAATCCTTAGTTCTGAATAAGAGATTAAGGAGTCTTTTTGCGGCAAGAATAACGGATTAAGCACTAAAGTTATCATTACATGAATATTCCAAATATCATGTTCTACTATTTGCTCAATTCCGGGCTTAGGCTCGAGACGTCACTATATCAAATAAAGTAACTTCTCGGTCTCCAGGATTATCCTGAGATTTTATTCCCAATTTGAAAATTAAAACTCGTTTAAATACATTTTCACCCAGGATTATGTTTTAAACATTAATCTTTCAATTATCTTGATTCTAATAGTCCAACTATTAATAAACGATTTAAGTACTATTTATTATAATGATTACCATAGTCTAACTGTATAATCAACTATAATTTAATAGGTTAAATTCAATTATATTGATTACTATAATCCAATTATAAAATCAACTATTAATTGAAGTAGTTTGAATACAGTCCAACTGTTTTAAATTACAACAACGATTAAATATTAGTCCAACTAATATATTAATTATTTGACGAAAAATTTGAAATGAGCGCGTATGGCAAGTAACTAAACGAATATTGCAAATTTAATACTTGCCTCCCACTATTTTTCAGCGAGCCTCTAACCCTCTGTGGAGTACTCGGGAAACCTTTTTTCCTAATGGGCTAGGATCCCGTTAAATAACACACAATCTTGACTTTGGCCAACAAATTGTATGATAATTAACTAGGTAGATCTCTAAGATCAATTGGATCCCATCCAATTCCTAGATCCAGTAGGTGGACATCCAAGTCCGAAACATATATCTTATATATGCCAATATATCCAATATATTCCCTAACCTTTTTCCTCTGAATCAACTAAGCCTTGGCTTTGGCACAACAAACTTAGTGATCCCAGTTAAGCGGAACCCATTGACCTTGGAAAGCTTCGTAATCAATGTCGATGGACAAGAAGTGATCTTGACTTTGGCCAACAAATCACAACTTGGACAAGACACCGATATGGAACAAAGCTTTCATGATTCAAACACATCCGCGACGGACAAAGGTCTTGACTTTGGCCAACAATCCAGTGCCAGTCTTGGATCTTGAGTAAGAATCACTCAATGGAAGGAAAAATGCTTAATATTTTGTGAGGGTTTTTCGCGTAATTGCCAACAAATTAATTATCTTTGTTAAGGTCTCATCATCATACACCCTTAAACATGCATTCTAAACACATAATAAGACGCGTATAAATAAATAATAATGATATGCGGATGGATACCTAAACACATTGTTCCTAGAACAAATCTCTCTTTTTCTTCTCTCCGGCTAGCACAAGTATTACTTCTACCCGATTACATAACACTTCTAAAGAAACCTCATTTACATTGAGGGGAATAGGTGAGAAGAGAAATACACAGAGTCAAGAGGTAATAAGCTGGACACGCAAGTCCAATTAATAAATTCTAAATTTATTACAACAATTTCCAAAATTGCCATCACCCATCTAATATCCATCCGATATACATTATTCATACATCGCATCCATGTATTCACACAAGCATGTTATCAATCAATCTAATCCAATTAATTAATCTGATAATTAATGACCATCCAATGTTCAAACAACGATTTGATTTTGCGCGAGTCCGACTCGTTTTGCGAGTAAGTATTCAAAGTACGAATTCTCGAATTATACTAAACCACAACATTAAATCCAATTTAATTTGTATTTAATACTAATTCCTTATTTAATTCTAAATTAAATATTTACACTTTTTAATGTGCCTTTACGACTTAGATTCTAAATCTAATCGTTACGGGTCTCAAAGCCCGATTAACATCCAATGTTAATTTAATTTAAAATCCAATGGGCTTTCAATTAATTTCTTAAGGCATGGACTTTTGGTCAATATGGGTCAAACCCAAATACCAAAGCCCATTTAAGGAATCACCCTTATTTGCCAAGAAACCAATTTAGGCCCAATTAAAATTAAAGGTCCATTAAGTCATAATTGGACTTTATGGATATGGTTTTGGGCCCAATTGGATCCAACCAATTAGCCTAAACCAAACTTGGCCCAACCAAGCCCATTAAGCCCAATTACAACTTTAAAAGCCCAATTCCAAATTTGGCCCAATTAATTAAATTACCAAAATTCCAAATTTCATAATTTAATTAACCTTAAGTGTATAGCCATAATTAATTAACCAAATTAACATTTCCAAAACAATAATTTACTCAATTAATTATGCTCATTATCATCAACATATGTCCAACACATTTGAATCAAAAAATCACATCATTTTCATGCTTACTTGTCTCGGCATTTTAGGGGTTTATATTGTTCGATTCGGTTTCAATCCAATTAAATCCACAATCAACATTACCCAATGTTTTCCAATTCATCCAATGATCAAAAACACAAAAATCACCATGACATTATAGGGCATCATGATTCGGCCAAGCCAACCAATTGGGGAAAAATTGATCCAATCAATATTTCATGAAATTGATCATATACAACTTCAATACATCATCAATCAAACATACTCAATCAATCAATTTTATCAAATCATGCTCAAATTGATTTTACCCAAATTTTACCCTAATTAAGTTTCATGCTCAAAATGGCTCAAGATACAATTGTTGGGTTTCTATTAAGTCCCAAGATCAATTTAAAGCAAGAAATCATGTGTGAATACTCAAAAGAAATATGGCGGAATCATACTTACATCGATCGGTTATGCGATGCGTTGAACATAAAAATCCTTCAAGCTTTCGGCTAAGGCTCCCTTTGTGCTCCTTGTGATTTTCGGTCACCACCATGGATGGATCTCCAAGCTCCAAGCTTTATGTTGGTCATTCCATGCTCATAAGTTGGTTTCCCTATCACCTTAGGATGACCCTTCATGTGCTAGCATTGGAAAATTTACCACAAATCTTCCATCTTTCTTCTTGATAATTTCGGCCTAGCCAAGAAAGGAAGCAAAAATGGCTTCAAAGCCGAGAGAGGGAGAAGAGAAAAGAAAGGGTTCCAAACCGTGTAAGAGGGAGAGAGAAGAGGGAAAAGAAAAGTGTGTTAAGTGTTTTGGTTTATTTGATTTCCAAAAACAAATACCAAAATCAATTACCACTTTTCCAAAATTCAAAATTTTGGTAAAAGACTTTTAGTCTTCAACCACCCCATCATTCTCTCAAAAGTGACTAGTTGTCACATCACTCAAAGTGACTAGACATCACATCAATCAAAGTGACTAATGATTTGACGCTTGATGTGACTTGTGGGCCGCACTTAAATTCACAATGCGAGTGCGCCCGCAAACACTCCCGGGCTCGGGTTCGCTAATTCCGAATTAACGAATTTTCTGTTGCGATGTAATTAAATCAAATTCAATTAAATAATTTTGCCTAGCAAAATTACTATTCACGTCGCTAGCGAATTAAATCTAAATTAACTCGTTCGCCCGAATTAAAATCTAATTTTAATTCCGCGTCAAAATCCAATTTCGTATAATATATCGAATATATTATATTATCGATTAATTCCAAATTAATCGTTCTCTCTCTTTAAATAATATTTTATCCCAGATAAAATATCTTCGCAATTAATCCCAGATTAATTTTCTCTCTCTTATAATTAATCTCAGATTAATAAAGTGCGAGTCATACGTCATCGGTGAATCTTCGGGAAGCGACCCATGAGATCCCCGGATATGTTGGCAGTAAATCCGATCGTCGGACTATCCGAACACGTACGTACCTAATACTATGTTTTTACCGATTTATAAGACATGGTTGGCTTCTAGCAAAGCACTGTGCCTACCGAATTCTCCAGAAATATTCTTACTGGAATATGTGATCTATATCAGGCGTAGTATACGTAGTATTGCGTATTTCGATCCAGCATCGGATGTCACGTGCTAGGCCTAGGGCTGGAATTGTGTATGCCCCGTACGAAGCACATATCGAATCTCTAGTAACTAGTCTCTGTAATCGGATAAACATGACCTAGTCATAATATCCCGATGACTGCAGTACATAAGAGCACCAGTTCCGTATCCTACGTGATCATCATCTCCACTATGACTGGAGTGATACTTCCATCTCGACATCACACCCAATACACTACGATTCTCAATATACCCAGAAGAGGCGTAAACAGAACCTGTTAAAGCCTTGGACGACCAAAACCAAAGTAGATTGATTGTCGCAAGTATTAGCAGTGCAAGTCTCAGGTTAAGACCAAATACACCTACCCTGATTCGGAATTCCATAGACACATAGTCATACTACCAATGGAATTTCGAGGGGTCTATCCACAGCGAAGCTGTTTCCGTAACATCGGTAAACATAACCTCCTATTACACTTGGATGAGTATCCCATACCCAAATATATGAGAACTATGCCGTTATGCTCCCACAACGCGCACAAGTGTAATACTAGTCTTTTACGCATTATCGATGTCCAATCTCGATAATACTCTGACTAGGGATATTTAATGATTAAACCTTCGTGGATTGATACTGTCTCATATCATCTCAATCCGGAACTAATCATATGGACCTTTCATCATTTATACATCTTGGTAATCTAATTACAAATGATAAAAGGGCAATTTCCTTTATCACATAGTTAATTTGTACAACAACACCATGATATGTACAAATAGTGATGCTATGGGCCATAATTGTCCAACATTCTTGTCCATCGACATCGATTACGAAGCTTTCCATGGTCAATGGGTTCCGCTTAACTGGGATCACTAAGTTTGTTGTGCCAAAGCCAAGGCTTAGATGATTCAGAGGAAAAAGGTTAGGGAATATATTGGATATATTGGCATATATAAGATATATGTTTCAGACTTGGATGTCCACCTACTGGATCTAGGAATTGGATTGGATCCAATTGATCTTAGAGATCTACCTAGTTAATTATCATACAATTTGTTGGCCAAAGTCAAGATTGTGTGTTATTTAACGGGATCCTAGCCCATTAGGAAAAAAGGTTTCCCGAGTACTCCACAGAGGGTTAGAGGCTCGCCGAAAAATAGTGGGAGGCAAGTATTAAATTTGCAATATTCATTTAGTTACTTGCCATACGCGCTCATTTCAAATTTTTCGTCAAATAATTAATATATTAGTTGGACTAATATTTAATCGCTGTTATAATTTAAAACAGTTGGACAGTATTCAAACTACTTCAATTAATAGTTGATTTTATAATTGGATTATAGTAATCAATATAATTGAATTTAACCTATTAAATTATAGTTGATTATATAGTTAGACTATGGTAATCATTATAATAAATAGTACCTAAAATCGTTGATTAATAGTTGGACTATTAGAATCAAGATAATTGAAAGATTGGTGTTTAAAACATAATCCTGGGTGAAAATGTATTTAAACGACTTTTAATTTTCAAATTGGGAATAAAATCTCAGGATAATCCTGGAGACCGAGAAGTTACTTTATTTGATAGAGTGACGTCTCGAGCCTAAGCCCGGAGTTGAGCAAATAATAGAACATGATATTTGGAATATTCATGTGATGATAACTTTAGTGCTTAATCTGTTATGCTTGCCATAAAGACACCTTAATTTCTTAGTCAGAACTAAGGATTAGATCCTTATAGTATGATATTGAAATTGAAGGATCTTTATAGATATATTCATAGATCTTAGAAGAAAAAATTGCAATAGAAAACTCTTGGAGAGTTAATGGCTATTCTCAAGGAGACAAAGCCAAAGTTTGCAATAAGGCAAGAAGCGCAAGGTGCATCTTACTTCGACATCCCAGAAGGCCAAGGCTTGGCCAAAGGCTTCTGGAGTGTGGAAAAGGGGCAAAGGCAAAATCATTATAATCTTCTGGGAAGACATAGGACATATCCCAAAATGTCTGCCTAAACTGTGGCAAACGGGGTCACTGGAAGTGTGATTGCCGTATGGATAAGGCAGACATGAAGGAATTGAAGTCGAGCAAGGCTCAGGCTTCAAATATGTTTTTCATCAACATGTTCACTACTATTATTAAAATTGGATTTTAGATACTAAGTGTGGTACATAAATATGTACTGGTGTGCATAATCTGCTGATTAACAGGATACTGACTTCAGTTGAGATTGATCTGCGAATCGGAAACGCGACGAGAGTCATTGTTTTAACCGTAGAAACCTAAGTTTAGGAACTACCCTTCAGGTGTGTACTTGAATTAGGAAACTGTTAAAATGTAACTAGTTTGACTAGAAACATTATCTCTATGTCAGAGTATAATCTGTTGCGGATATACCTTTATATTCTAGAACACTAAAGTGTTTCATTTTATAAAGATGATATTGAGATAAGCACATTAGATGTGAATAACAGAATTTATATTTTGAATATAAATAAATCTCAAACGTATAACATGACGACCAAATAGCTCAAACTGATTTAATCAGATGAGACTTAGTAGTGGCATTGTTGTCTGGGACACAATTTAAACAAGAATCGTATATCCACACTTTTGAAAAGTGGGTACTAGGACAAATTTGATTCTAATCAAATAAAGTCTACGAATCTAGTTTATTAGGTAAAGTGCCTAAAACACCTTTTACTTGGTAAAAGTACAAGTGCCACCGATCTGTTAGCCCTCGTTCATAGTGACATAAGTGGGCCCATATCTAGCTAGGCTAGAGGTGGATATGAACACTTCGTAACCTTTACGGATGTGGCATCGCATTATGGTTATGTGTTTCT
This sequence comes from Zanthoxylum bungeanum, assembly GCA_019454045.1. Lineage (NCBI taxonomy): Eukaryota > Viridiplantae > Streptophyta > Magnoliopsida > Sapindales > Rutaceae > Zanthoxylum > Zanthoxylum bungeanum. The sequence continues at coordinate 52,376 of SKCR01000143.1, forward strand.
TATGAAACACGAATCGAAAACTATTGATTAAATCAAAAGAGTTTCGACACGAAGTAGATAGACAGACCGGCTAAAGTATTAAAACCGTCACGGTTAGACCATGGTGGAAAATACTTAAGCAATAAGTTTCTCAAATACTTGAAAGAGTATAGTATTCTTTAAATGAGGACTGTGTTGGGTTTCTATTAAGTCCCAAGATCTATTTCAAGCCAGAAATATGTGCGAATACAACAATGAAGAATGGCGGAATCATACTTACATTGAACGGCTTTTGCGATGCGACGAACACAAGCCCTTGCTCCATGAAGCTCTCGGCCAAGGTCCTCATTGTGCTCCTTGAGAATTCGGTCACCACCATGGAAGGATCTCCAAGCTCCAAGCTTTGTGTTGTGAATCCATGCTCATAAGTTGGTTTCCATATCACCTTGGATGACCCTTTATGTGCTAGCATTGGCAAGATTTGCCACAAATCTTCCATTTTGTTCCTTGTGGTTCTCGGCAATGGTGAACCAAAAGAGAGAAAAATAGCCCTTTAGGCGTAAGTGGAGAGAGAGATGATGAAGAAGAGTGTTAGTTGTTGTTGTGTAAATGTTTTCTAAAAACATATACCAAAATTCACATTAAAAAGTCAAGGCATTAAAGCCAACCAACTACCACCATCAATCACTCATGACAAGTTGTCAAATCACTCAAAGTGACTAGACATCACATCAATCGATTGACTAGTGATTTGACGCTTGATGTGACTTGTAGGCCGCACTTGAATTCCAAATGCGAGTGCGCCCACAAACACTCCCGGGCTCGGGTTTGCTAATTCCGAATTAACGAATTTTCCGTTGCGATGTAATTAAATCAAATTCAATTAAATAATTTTGCCTAGCAAAATTACTATTCATGTCGCTAGCGAATTAATTCTAAAATTAACTCGTTCGCCCGAATTAAAATCTAATTTTAATTCCGCGTCGAAATCCAATTTTGTATAATATATCGAATATATTATTTTATCGATTAATTCCAAATTAATCGTTCTCTCTCTTTAAATAATATTTTATCCCAGATAAAATATCTCCGCAATTAATCCCAGATTAATTTTCTCTCTCTACAAATTAATCCCAGATTAATAAAGTGCGAGTCATACGTCATCAGTGAATCTTCTGGAAGTGACCCATGAGATCCTCAGATATGTTGGCAGTAAATCCGGTCGTCGGACTATCCGAACACGTACGTACCTAGTACTATGTTTTTACCGATTTACAAGACATGGTTGGCTTCTAGCAAAGCACCGTGCCTACCCAATTCTCCAGAAATATTATTACTGCAATATATGATCTATATCAGGAGTAGTATATGTAGTATTACGTATTTCGATCCAGCATCGGATGTCACGTGCAAGGCCTGGGGCTGGAATCATGTCTGCCCCGTACGAAGCACATATCGGATCTCTGGTAACTAGTCTCTATATTCGTATAAACATGACCTAGTCATAATATCCCGATGGCTGCAGCATATAAGAGCACCAGTTCCGTATCCTACGTGATCATCATCTCCACTATGACTGGAGTGATACATCCGTCTTGACATCACACCCAATACACTACGATTCTCAATATACCCAGAAGAGGCGTACACAGAACCTGTTAAAGCCCTGGACGACCAAAACCAAAGTATCTTGATTGTCGCAAGTATTAGCGGTGCAAGTCTCAGGTTAAGACCAAATACACCTACCCTGATTCGGACTTCCATAGACACATAGTCATACTACCAATGGAATTCTGATGGGTCTATCCAGAGCGAAGCTGTTTCCGTACCATCGGTAAACATAACCTCCTTTTACACTTGCATGAGTATCCTATACCCAAATATTTGAGAACTATGCCGTTATGCTCCCACAACGCGCACAAGTGTAATACTAGTCTATTCCGCATTATCGATGTCCTGTCTCGATAATACTATGACTAGGGATATTTAATGATTAAACCTTCATGGATTGATATTGTCTCATATCTTATCAATCCGGAACTAATCATATGGACCTTTCATCATTTATACATCTTGGTAATCTAATTACAAATGATAAAAGGGCAATTTCCTTTGTCACATAGTTAATTTGTACGACAACACCATGATCTGTACAAATAGTGATGCTATGGGTCATAATTGTCCAACAGACTCCTCACGGAACACGTCAATTTGATGGTGTGTCCGAACTGAGAAACCGAACCTTGTTGGACATAGTAAGGTTAATCATGAGTCGCTCTGAGCTACCATTTCCTTCAAAGGATATGCATTAATCGGTGCAAAACTTATTTTGAATAAGGTTCCATAAAAATCTGTTAGACAGACTTCATATTAGATATGAACAGGAAAGAAACTGGATTTTCTCATTCCTGAAGATTTGGGAATGCTAGGCATATGTTTGGATGATACCAAACTAGAACCCAAATCGGATAAGTGCCTAAGTTGTAGGTTATCCTAGGGAAACTATAGTACTTATACAACTCACAAGAGAACAATGTAATTGTTGCTTGCCATGCGGTTTTCCTAAGAGGAATACCTATATGCAGTGGTAAGTGGGAGGAAAGTAAAACTTGATGAAAATCGGAGTAGTACTGTTCCAGGCACCGATTCTCTAATGGAACACAATTAGTTCATCAAGGATGAAACTATACCAATAATCTTCGAATACACAAGAACCGCGTAAGTCGGAGAGAGTCAGAAAACAACCTGAGAGGTATGGCTTTCTGATTCACCTCGTAAAGATGTCAATCTTATTGAGGAATACGAACTGACTACGTATGAGGAAGTGATACAAGGTGTCAACTCCCTATTATAGCAAAGTGCCATGATATCCGAAATGGATTCCATGTATACCAACCAAGTTTGGACACTGGTTGTTGTACCAGAAGGCATTGTGCCTATAGGTACTATATAAGTCTTCAAAGAAGACATACATGGAAGGCAACATACCAACGTACTAAGCTAGGCTTGTAGCGAAAAAGGTATCGTTATAAACATTGTGTCGATTATGACGAAACCTTTTACTCATTGCCATAGTTAAATCCATTTAGAAAAATGCTTGCTGATGCTGCATGTTTCATTTATGAAATATGACAGCTGAACGTCAAAATCGCTTTCCTTAACGGAAACCTTTTGGAGGATGTTTACAACATCCTGACGGTTTTGTCATACCAAAACAAGAAAACAAGGTTTGCAGGTTATTCGATCCATTTATGGATTGAAGCAAGCATTGCGTTCTTGGAACGATAATGGTGTATGATTTAATTCAAAAACGAAAATGATTCTTGTGTATATAAGGAGGTTAGTGGGAGCGCACTGAAAGTGATTGTCCTATAAAATAATGATAATATACCATTTCTTGGAAATGATATTCCCATAATACAATCGGTGAAAGCTTGGCATTCATGAAAATTCTCCGTAGAATTCTTGGAAGAAACAACCTTTATTCTAGGAATAAAGACCTACTGGGATAGATTTAAATTTGTTGGCACTCTCCGAGAACTCGTACATTGAAATAAATATACGCGACCTGGTGTCTCATATGCTTTGAGCATATGGAGTCACAATCAGGCCAATCCATGTGATAGTCATTGGATTGATGTTAATAACATCCTTAAGTTTCTTAGACGAACTAAGGATGCTGTCTTATACTATGGAGAAGGAGAACTTAAAGTGACTGGGTTCACTGCTGTAAGTTTTCTAACCGATAATAACGACTATAAGTCGAAAGAACGGTACTATAAAGTTTGAATAACGGAACAGTGAGTTAGAAATCTTCCAAGCAAGATACTATTGCCGAATAAACAACAAAAGCAGAATATTGCTGCAGCTGAGGCAGCAATAGAAGCCTTTTGGATTAATAATAATCCTAATCAGATTATGAGTAGTTTTGTTAGCAGCTGAGCTAGGCTACAACACAGGCTAAAGAATTAATGGTCTCATCAACGATCCAGATATATAATTCAATTATTCATCTGATTCGTTCGGACCATACATCGTGGCGATGTGATGATCGAATAAATCGCATCAGATAATAACACTGCAAATCCGCTGACGAAAGGCTTTCCTCAACAGAAGTTTGAGCGAACCGTACATAGTTCAGGTGTAGGACACTTGAGTGATTGGCTATAGGCCAAGTGGGAGATTGTTGGACAATTATGACCTATAGCATCACTGTTTGTACAGATCATGGTGTTGTTGTACAAATTAACTATGTGACAAAGGAAATTGCTCTTTTATCATTTGTAATTAGATTACCAAGATGTATAAATGATAGAAGGTCCATATGATTAGTTCCGGATTGAGATGATATGAGACAGTATCAATCCACGAAGGTTTAATCAGTAAATATCCTTAGTCTGAGTATTATCGAGATTGGACATCGATAATGCATAAAAGACTAGTATTACACTTGTACGCGTTGTGGGAGCACAACGGCATAGTTCTCATATATTTGGGTATAGGATACTCATGCAAGTGTAATATGAGGTTGTGTTTACCGATGGTACGGAAACAGCTTCGCTCTGGATAGACCCCTCAAAATTCCATCGGTAGTATGACTATGTGTCTATGGAAGTCCGAATCAGGGTAGGTGTATTTGGTCTTAACCTGAGACTTGCACCGCTAATACTTGCGACAATCAATATACTTTGGTTTTGGTCGTCCAGGGCTTTAACAGGTTCTGTGTACGCCTTTTCTGGGTATATTGAGAATCGTAGTGTATTGGGTGTGATGTCAAGACGGAAGTATCACTCCAGTCATAGTGGAGATGATGATCACGTAGGATACGGAACTGGTGCTCTTATATGCTGCAGCTATCGGGATATTATGACTAGGTCATAATTATCCGATTATAGAGACTAGTTACCAGATATCCGATATGTGCTTCGTACGGGGCAGACACAATTCCAGCCCCAGGCCTAGCACGTGACATTCGATGCTGGATCGAAATACGCAATACTACGTATACTACATATATTACGCCTGATATAGATCACATATTCCAGTAAGAATATTTCTGGAGAATTGGTAGGCACGGTGCTTTGCTAGAAGCCAACCATGTCTTGTAAATCGGTAAAAGCGTAGTACTAGGTACGTACGTGTTCGGATAGTCCAACGATTAGATTTACTGCCAACATATCTGGGGATCTCATGGGTCGCTTCCCGAAGATTAACCGATGACGTATGACTCGCACTTTATTAATCTGGGATTAATTAGAAGAGAGAGAAAATCAATCTGGGATTAATTACGGAAATATTTTATATGGGATAAAATATTATTTAAAGAGAGAGAACGATTAATTTGGAATTAATCGATAAAATAATATATTCGATATATTATACGAAATTGGATTTCGACGAGGAATTAAAATTAGATTTTAAATCGGGCGAACGAGTTAATTTAGAATTAATTCGTAAGCGACGTGAATAGTAATTTTGCTAGGCATAATTATTTAAATTGAATTTGATTTAATTACGTCGCAACGGAAAATTCGTTAATTCCCAATAAGCGAATCCGAGCCCGTGAGTCTTTTGCGGGCCCACTCGCATTTCGAATCAAGTGGGGCCCACATGTCACATCACTTGTCACTTTAAAGTTGCTTTAACTTGATGGGTTTTGGTGGAGTTGGTAGAGACTTGAAACACACTCCAATTTTGATGGCTTGAGTGACCTTTTACCAAATTAACTTTTGGTATTAGATTTAAATTGATTTTTTGAAAAGCAAACCAAGCTAACACAACTCACTCTCTCTTCCCACTCTCATCTCTCTCTCAGCCTTGGGCCATTTTTCTTCTCAAAAATCTGCAATTGCCGTGAGTTGTAGAAGAAGCTTAGGAAATTTTGTGGCAAAATTTCCAAGGTGCTAGCACACTTCCGGAGTCTTGCGAATGTGATAAGGAAACCCACTCGTGGGCATGGAATGCACACCAAGCTTGGAGCTTGGAGATGACCGAAAATGGAACACAAAGAGAAGCCTTTTATGTGAGCTTCATGGACCAAAAGCTTGAAGATTATTATTGTTCCTCGCATCGCCATATCCGATCAATGTAAGTATGATTCGCCATGCTTATTTGTTGTATTCGCACATTGTTTCATTGCTTGAAATCAATCTTGGGACTTAATAGAAACCCAACAAGGCCTTGCCTATTAAAGTTGTTAACATAATTCACAAACTAGCCATATTGAGCGTACGACTCCCTATTTTTTCCCCTCATATTTTCTACACCTATTAGGACACACATTTTGACTTTAAAATACACCTTGATTTGCTCTATATCTCATCATTTTCATCCCCAGTTGAATCCATTGAATCGTGATATTATTTTGACCTACAAAACGTACCAAAACATAATAATTCGCTCATAAAGTTGATATCACCCATAAAATATTAAGATGGATGGGAGAAAAATATGTGTATTTTAACAGCTCATCGGTCCACTCAAAGATTATAAAATATATCAAATTTGAATATACGACTGAAATATGTGTCAAATATTGGGTATACATTGATACAAAATAGGTAGATGTCTTTTTATATTTTTGATACACTTTACAATCATTGGGTGGTCCAGTGAATAAAGTTCCAAAAATTATATATTTTTATAACATGTTAAATATTGAGTATACGATTGATAATTTTCCTAAAAAAATATTAGGACACACATTTTGACTTTAAAATACACCTTGATTTGCTCTATATCTCATCATTTTCATCCCCAGTTGAATCCATTGAATCGTGATATTATTTTGACCTACAAAACGTACCAAAACATAATAATTCGCTCATAAAGTTTGATATCACCCATAAAATATTAAGATGGATGGGAGAAAAATATGTGTATTTTAACAGCTCATCGGTCCACTCAAAGATTATAAAATATATCAAATTTGAATATACGACTGAAATATGTGTCAAATATTGGGTATACATTGATACAAAATAGGTAGATGTCTTTTTATATTTTTGATACACTTTACAATCATTGGGTGGTCCAGTGAATAAAGTTCCAAAAATTATATATTTTTATAACATGTTAAATATTGAGTATACGATTGATAATTTTCCTAAAAAAATTTCCTTCATTGATGACTATAGAGAATATATTAATGGGTTGAAATACTCTCCCTATAAATAATGTGGTAAAATAAAGCATTAACAAAAGTTATAACTAATGAAGGCCATAGCGAGGGAAAATATATATATTTTTAACTCACACACTCATGAGTCCTCATAGGAATTTGAACTCACACTCTCAAAATTACCTTGAGAGCGTGATACCACTAGATTATAGGCCTTATTGGCCATAGAGAAGAAAATGTTAATTTATTGTTTAGATATATACCTTAGAGCGTGATATGATATGTAACGGAATTTATTTTAATATATGAACGATGCAGTTTTCATTTATCAATATGTTGATTTTAAATTCGCATATTATAAATTGTCATGTATGCCTTGTACTTTCAAACTTAATATATAAGTGTTATTCATAAAAAATTTAAGTCTGAAATTAGTAAAACAAAGTAGTCTAGAGGAAATAAAGATGGACACTTTTGTGGTTTATCTATAACTGCGGTCTATCACTACGAGAAAATAGTGAATACCGATTGAAATTACCGAATAAATTTTTTCGAACGATATATACCGACCGAATACCAACCTATTAAAAATTAAAAAAAAAGTTAATTATATTACATAATTTTTTAATGTAGTTGTATTTTTTTCCATTTTATTTAATGTATTCAGTACATTAATCTAATTTTATTATTATATTATATAATTTTTGTATTAATTTTGTATTAATTATTTATTCATAATTTATAATATTATATTTTAATTGAAAACAAAATAAATTTTAATTGAAAAAATTCTAATAAAAAATATAATATAATATAATATAAATACTGACCGAATAATCGGTCGTTGGACTTTTTTATAAACCGCAAATTATATCGGTAATTATATTATAGCCTGTAACATTTACCAATAGAATTATTTTATGACGGTAATTCTAAGCTCTTAGTGACTGCAATAACGGTTAGCAATTGTAATATCCTTCTCCCGGAGATGTTACCAGCAGGGAATAGAGTGATCTATTGTTGTGATATTTTATATCGTACCGCAAGTGTACGGTGTCAAGTTTTAGTAAAGATGAGTTAAGAGTGTCGAACCCACAAGGATTATGTTACCTCGCACTAAATACTACAACTGATAATCCTAAATTTATTTAGAAAATAAATAATAAAGATTTAACTAGATAAATAATACGATAGAGATTCTAGAGTCTGATTTCACCTAACTATCCCATATGTATTTATCATGTCAATTAATCATTGTTCAGTTGTATTGTTCATAAGTCAAGAATCCTAAGTATTCACTCCCTCTCCCGAATATCAGTGAAAATATTATCAACTACAGATTTCGATATCCCTACAAGAATCTAGTAATTAACAACTCATTATGTCTTCTGATTCTATGTTAACAACTTCAAAGGACTATAGGTTCTCCCGAACTCTATAAAATCATATGTTATATTCTCTAGATCTATTCAAAATTCCTCTCTCCCGAGTGATAGATTCCAAACATGCATAATCTCAAATTGTGGCCAGCAACCAAGAAGCATTAAACTCAAAAGAATATAAATAAATTGAATAAAACTTCAAAATAAAATTGATAAACAATACAAAGGTTCCAACATCAATTACATCATTCTCCAGAATTAAGGAGTTAGTTCATGACTAAAGATAAAAACAATAAGAACAAAGTCATGAATCTAACGGAAATCATTAGAGTTCTAAGAAAGAAACAAGAAGATAAAAATAAGTGTTTTGTGTTTTATGCTGTGTATTAGCCTCATCATTTAGTTTTGGACGAACTTATGTATTTATAATAGAGCCTTAGAGTCATTGTACATCTAAAAACCCTAAAATTGGTGTTCTAGGTCGCTATGGGGTGCCGAAAAGTGGGCGTCGCGGTGCCAAACTCCCTGGAAATTATATTGCTAATTGATGAACGCGCGTCGCGACGTGCAACAAGGGAGCGTCGCGACGCGTGGCAGTTTACTAGAATAATATGTTATGTTTTCCGCTCTTCCCGCGTGCTTCCGATGCGTCCGCATGGTCCCAAAATAAGTATAAATGCCCTAAGATCCATGTATTAATGCTTCCTACAAATAAAACATAAAAAAACTAAAAAAAACATTAAATGATACGGAAACTAACAAAATAAGAAGCTAATAGTACAGGAATAAGTGGGTATAAATCAAATTTATCATCTATTCCCCTGAGCCTCTGGCTTCTGACTGTGATCAATACTGCTAAACTCATCTGGGAATACAAACTCATGCATATGAACCCTTGCCCAACTCATAAACATGAAATGCAAATAAGAACTCATAATTGAACTCTTTATAATACTTCTCTTTACAACTCTGTTCATGGACATCTTGACTTATTACACACAAACTTACAACTATACATGTATCCAATACATGACTTTACTTGATTACGACTATATCGTGACTCGATCTGATAGACTCGGACCTTCTAGTGACTGCTATCAGTATTCATCCTCTCGAGCTTGTCCTTCGGGTATACCTGCAAAACAAGAAGCTATGAGTGGGGGGTTAGATTGTTTGAACTATCTAGTGAGTGGACAGTTAAAAATGAAAACTGATTCTTTCTGGAAAAATTCATGGTTCTAAAAAGGAAAATCCTCCTAGAAAATAATCTTTTCTGAAATCTCTTTCTTATATGAAAACACAACTCTTTCTGCAAAACTATTCTGGAAAATATTTTCTGAAAAACTCTTTCATAAAACTTATCTTTTCTGAAAAATTATTTCTGAAAATTTGTTTCTGAAAATCTATTTCTGAGAAATCTATATCTGAAAAATTTATATCTGAATATTTGGCATATGAGGGCGTTACGTCTCGCCGTCCCCCCATATGTATAATCTGGTGGTCTTGGGACGTTACATCTCGTCGTCCCCCAAGCCACGGAACTGGAGCCGGGGGTGCGGATCTATGTTACCCTTATGACTCATAATGTACGATTTAGAGGCATTTTTTATCCCTAGTCCTGAACTGTGTATGCACACGATATTTGTATCTATCAATTCCATATATGTGTCAAGTTACATCTGAGGTGGGTTTTTCCCCCATGCCTCCAAAAATCATAAAACTCAAGCTTTTGAAATCAATTTTTCCAAAAAAATCATCATTCGTAAATCAACTGTAATAAAGCTTATCTTTATGAAACATGATCTTTCTTAAAACAACTGGAAATAAATCTGGCTAACGTCCTATGTGCTTAAAAGTTAAGTCTGATATCAAAACATTTAAATGAAATCGATTTGAGAAGTGAGCGCACTCACAGATTTGGAATCGGGCTGGTATTATTCCACATCGTCAAAGATAATTTTGATTCATACCGATAATCTATAATCAACGAATTTAGTTAGAATATAATTTGTGGAATATGCTTCGGAACTATTATCACTATATAACATATTTATGCTTGTGACATGATATATTGCGTATATATGAGCTGACACGAGACCACTATGGTGGCCTCTAGCATTCTAGGTTGAGATTGAAATCGTTAAAACTATTTTTTGAAAACAAATTGGTCACGCGTCGAGATATTGCCCCATGGGCGTCGCGACGCTCATACAAACAGTTAAGGTAGTGAGCATCTGATAGTTCCTCATCGCGACGCTAAGGGTTGGGCGTCATGACTCCCACATGCGTCGCGACGCTAAGAGTTACGCGTCGTAACTCCCACAAAATAGAACCGAGGGAGTGAGCTTCCTTTATTTCCCCATCACGATGCTAACCCTTGGAGTCGCGACGCTCACAAAAACTGAACTGGAACATAGAGCAATTTTCTACTCCGCGTCGGGTCGTCTGGTATATGCGTCATGACGCTAGGTCGATTTCAAGACCCAACATCAATCCCCCAATTCCATTATCAAACCTTACCACCACACCATAGCAACTCAAGCATAAATATACAAATCATCATCAACATACTCTTCTAACATTTTACCACATCCAATCCTAATAAATCTCAACTTAACTCATTATTTAGGATTTCTCAATTTGGGATTTCCCATAAGCATTAACTTTTTAACACAATAATCATATAAACGACATCAATCACAACCTAACAACACCCATTGAACATCAATCATCAAAAAAATCCAACACTTCAAAACTTGGGTCAAGTTTCTTCTTACCTTGAATCAATTTTCTTCTCCACTAGAGTCCATAAGCTTTCCTTTATCCTTTATAAACTTGGTTTATGTTGGATTTCCTCCCTTCTTCTTCAATATTTCTTGTCAAATTACAAGTCTCTCCTTCTATTCTTTCCTTCAAATTTTCGATCATGCTATGAATTTTGGAGCTAAATGGCTTTTAATTATATTTTGATTTGCTTTGCTCTCTCTAGAGAAATCTAGGGACTTTGGAAGATATTTCAACTTACTGGGCCATTCGAGCTATTAGGCCAAAAGAGAAATGTAATGGGCTTACAAGTTAGGCTCATCACCTTAATTTAGGCGACTTCCGAATTCTACTGTAGCATCTACGACAATCTCAATTTTATGACTCGTTGCTCATTCGATTTTGGAAAAATGTCCAACGTGGAAGTTGTAGGTCCCGATCTTAGCTTTCTGATGATATATAGTTCATAAAAATTGGAGATCGTATGAAAAGATTATAGCCCAAATACTACGGGCTATTCAGATTTAATCTTGGAATGAATTTTGTATCGGAACTGCGAGGAATTTTTCGAATATCTAAAAAGTCATTTCATGAATGTATATGTATATTTGAATATGATTTATATCATGTATTATGTGTCCCATAATGTAATTGTCGTCAAGATTGCAGGGGTGTTGCAGCAATATATACATTTACCGACCTAATATATCAGTCGGTAAAATGATGAATTATTACCGATCGAAATTCATCTATATAACGACCGATTATTTAGAATATACAATCGGTAATCGATCATTAATAACACCGATAGAAATATATTAGGTCAATAATCAATTGATAATATGACTAACGGAATATATTTCAGTCGGTATTCGTTTACCGATGAGCCAAATACCGACATAATATTTCGATCGGTAATCAGTTAGTAATATATTATACCGACCAAAATCCATTATTTACTGACCAAATATTCAGTCGGTAATATTCTATTTTCTTGTATTGTATTCTATATATATATGATTACTTTGATCTGGTATCATTAATGTTGTGATATGAGAATGGATGCACCTTATATGATGGACTGGACCAAGATGGAAATGAATTTATTTTAATATTCGTTAAATAAAGAAATTCACATCAGTCTAATAGATGATCATTTATGGATTGATCTGAATCATGAGTTTACTACGAACGCATGCATGGCAGACTATGTCATTTGATTTATATGGGTGAGATTGGTGTAGCATTCCCGATCAATAATTTCGTAATTTTGGGGAAATGGTTTGGTGTATAATTATGGATGTTTTACATAGATTTGAAGTCCACTCATTGACTCATTCTTTTGAGAAGTAGATGAGCATCTTCCAAAATGATTGTTTCGGTACTTGAATAATTAGATCGCTCGAATCTTTCTATTATGAATAGAAGATAATATTCATAATAGTTATTAATAAATTATTCATCCGAGAATCAATAGTACTTATGGTACAAAAAAAATTAGAGGAGTATAACATACACAATGACCCGTCTTTAATTATGTGATACTTGTGGATGGTAAATCTATATACAATGATTATATCGATGGACACCGATATTGATCGGTTTATGTAAAATATCTGCAGTGATGAGAGTACATCTTTAGATTTTTAGTGGAAAATCTATAGTTAATACTTTAAAATATTTGATTAAAGATTTTTAATCAATATCTCGAAGCTATGGGTCCATTTGGTCCCTATGCTACCTCGATACACTAGAGGAAATCATATAATAATTGGATAGTCCAATTATGAACTGACATGTATAATAATTTGTTATGCTAAGATTATTAATATGATTAATAATTATAGTCAGACATGGAAAACTATATTAAACAAGTTTAATATAAAGTCTTACAATATTTATGATTATGAGATAATCACTTCTCAAAATTAAAAAATTTTAAATTTTGAATTTAATGTGCATTGAAATTTGATTTCAATAATCACATTATATCAAGATTTTAAGTTAAAAATATTAGTGGTGGAAATCTTGAATTTTATGTGTATTGAAACTTGATTTCAATTAAGACATTAAATCAAATTTGATGTTACAGATTTTTCACCCTTGGCCAAAATTTGAAGGGTTGGTAGGGTTGGTTATCGGGTTAATATTGTAATTTTGATTACAATGTATTTAACCTAAACCCTAGCATATATAAGACAAAAATATTGTCTAATATTAACCTTAATTTCATTTTGTAATACCAAGCCACCGTCTTCCTCTTCATCTTCTTCCAAAGAGGGAAAGAAAAAGAAAAAATGTGACTATTATTCTCTAAAGAATTTAAAAAAAAAATATTGTGAGTATAAAGGAGCCCACATTTCGATTTCTTGGTGACAAAAATAGCGCGGAAGATCGAGTGGTATACCCGATCCATCACACATCACAAGGTAGCAAATCATCAAGTCAAAGAGAGCTGCATGAAGAAGAAATAATATGCATGTATTGTCAAGATCAAAGAGGCACGCATGGTGCATGTCGATGGCTGAAGCTGAACTGTCACTGCACTTGTTTGTTGTGTGCGTGACTGGTCCTTCTTGGTTCATGGCTCATCAAGAGGTTGCTCGAGCGTGGCTAAGTTGTTTGAGCCACTGTACGCTGCCTTTCAAGACTGTGCATTACATGGTTTCAATTGATTTTGGGCAATTGATTTTGCATAATCAATATAGTAAGGAAATCAATTGGCCAATATCTGTTATTGTTGATTTTAATATTGAACCAGCACACATCATGCATTCAGAAGTGAGGAGGAGTAGGGAAGAAAATTTTTCAAGTCCGATCCCTATTGGTACCATAATTTTGATGATATTGATGAAGCAAAAGATAAGAAGTTTAAAGATATGAAGACTTTGACAAAGATGATCAATTTTAGCGATTTAGTTTCGATGGTCTCAAAACTTCTAAATATTAGCGAATCAAGTTCGATGAAGCCACAAGAAGCCAAAATGTTGATGAAGGGCTAAAATGAGCTAGAAGACGATCAAGAGAGTAAAGATAATAAAGAGCCAAAAAATTATTATAAGTGGGTTTATTCAAATATTTTAATGCTATTAGGAATCATACATTATGCATCACTTACATTTAAATTGGCTTAGAATGCTTAAGAAATCATTTGCACATTATTTGCACCAAAATGAATTTCAGTGCATCAAGTGCTTCTACAAATGGCTTAGAAAAATCAGCAAATGGATGAATTAATTTCAAATGATATACCGTTAGATAGATATGTGCCTCTAGGTTCCTACGAATCAAGCGGAACACAATTCCAATATCTAGAACTAATATTATAGTCGTATTACTATAACATGTTCAGGATGAGCGTTTTGTGCAGACCTGTTAATTTAGAAAGATTTCATAAAATTCATTTTAAGGTTTTTGAGTCTAAAATTTTCACGGATGATAACTCTATGTGTCTGGTTTATTTAAAATTAACGGAACTTGATTTGGAATTTTCTAGAGTATGTTATTGCCAAAATACTGAATGCTGTTAGGATTAACTAGTCATCAAAAACTTATTGAGACAGACATATATGTCCCTGAGATAGACATACCGATCCTCATACCGGTCAAACCTGAAGTTTTTATACATTATGAAATTGGGCCAAATCATACCAGTGTTAACACCGGTCTCCATATCGATCTATTTTCAACATTTGAAAATACAGTGGTCATATTTTTAGAAGTTGTTTCTTGATGTCAGACCGACATCCGGCCTCAGAACAGAAAAATGGCCATTAAGTCTACAAATTGAAACTTGGTTTCATTTTTACATAAGGGAACATTTTGGGAAAAATATATTTAAAGAAAAAATCATTTTCATACATCTTTTGATTACACAAACAAGGTTCAAACACTTTCAAAGAGAGTTTTTCAGATATTCTATATCTTACACTATCTACATTTGAAAAGCTTATATTTTATCTTCATATTTATATTAGAGAGTTTTGATACATTTGGGTTGCGATACTCATATTTATTTTATCTTTATAATCTTTTGTGCGTACTCAAATTGTTGTGGTAAATCCTTATTATCAAACACCTTTGTGAGATTCCTTGCTTGAGTTGGTGAATACTCTTGAAGGAAAAATTATTGTACAAGGTTTAGAGGATACTTAGAAGAAAGATTTCTTGTTGTAAAGGTTTAGGAATTATTGAAAGAAAATCCTAAAGATTGGGAGTGAACCCGAAAAACTCTTGTTGTAAAGTGTGGATTCATTTTGCATAGTGGAAAGCTTTAAGCGTGGCTTGGAGTAGTAGACATAGGCAAAAAATTGGCCGAATCACTATAAATTTGGTGTCATTTCTTTATGCTTATCTCATTTATTTATTGCAAGTTTTATATTATATTTTCATATTATATATTAATCTTGTCATTATTGAATATGTTAATTGGGGAAATTGATTTCTACGCTTAATTGGTAAAGCTACTAATTAAGTAGCTTAATATTGAAAAAAATTTAAATTCCACATTATTTTGTCACATACCCAATTCACCCCCTATTGAGTATAGTTGTTATTATTTATGTACTTGTAGGCAATGTCAATCTTGTGGCCCAAGTGCAAATTCCACTGCTCCAGGAGTTTTTCTGTGAAGACTTCGCGAGATCGATTCCTATATTTACATGTAATGTAATGTGAAATAATTACCATAATTACTTTCTATTATGATTTGTTGAAAAACTAGTTTTATGTTAGTAGTTATTGGAATTTTGATATTATGTTAAGTTTTTCATAATTTTTTATCATGTACGTTTTAATATCAGTGCACTGATAAGATTTTATGTTACAACCTACTCAAATTGATAATTTTTTTTCCATAATGACACTTATTCTCCATCCTCTAATAGTAACTTAGCTGATTTTGTCTTATAACCTACTTAAATTTTTAGATTTTTGATTATGGTATTCATTATTGGTCCTCTTGGTTTATTGATTTTATGTTAGATACTACTTGTGTTTATAATTTTTGCATTATAATATTGGTGAAACTAAAAAACTGGTTGGGCCACTATTTTTAGATAATCAAATTTTGTACTAACTATAAGATTATTTCATAATCTAAGTTAGGTAATTATAAACTGTCAAAACTAACCTTTCCAAACTTTTAAAAAGCCCAAACTCACCATTTATCAATAATTTAAAAATAATTACATAATAAAAATTTAATTTATATATTATAGATAAAGAATTGGATCACCCAAAAACGGCGGCCACTTCATTAGTGTAGCCCACCATCCACAGGCGGATCTGCCACCTGCTCTAGCCCAGGGAGATCTAAATTTTTTTATTAATTTTCCTTTCTGTTCTTTTGATGTTTTATTACTTGATTATATCATTAATGTTAGGTTGTGGGATCACTTTGAAATTTATTTTTAATTATAAATATGGTAGATATTCTGTAAATTTGGATTCAGTATTAAATTAGATTGTATAATTTTTTTTAGGGAGGGGAATGTCAGTAGGGGAAGATCACACCTCTTTATCAATAATTTAAAATTAATTACATAATAAAAATATTAATTTATATATCATAGGTAAAGAATTGGATCACCCCAAAACGGCGGCCACTTCATTAGTGTAGCCCACCATCCACAGGCGGATCTGCCACTATGGCCTGCTCTAGCCCAGGGAGATCTAATTTTTTTTATTAATTGTCTTTTCTGTTCTTTTAATATTTTATTACTTGATTATATCATTAATGTTAGGTTGTGGGATCACTTTTGTTAGTTCCATTTTTATTGGCAATGTCCGTAACAAAACAAGTTCAATTGAATTGTAATGAGTCTTGAAGATCTCAGAATAATTGGACAAGTATTTGGACAACATGAGATATAGATTTCAGAGCAATTTTTACTCTTTTGTATATTCCAGAAGATTTAGAGCTCCAATTCCCATGAGGTCAGTTGCATTGGAAATTAGACTCAAAGACGATCGCGTACATATAAATAACTCATGATTTGGCCAAGAGACGAGAATGTTACAAGCGTTTTAAGTTGCCCCTGAAAACCAATCCGTGACCCGTGTTCGTGTGGCGTTCGTATTTGAGTTCGAAAGTTTTCGAGGCAAAAACTTTGCGTTTGAGTTGTGTTTGAAGTGCGTTTGAGTTGCGTTTATAGGTTATCTTAGACACGTTTATAAGTCAAAATAACATTAGGAAATCATTTTCTTTTGCCCTACCTATATAAATAAACATTAAGCTACCTTCCCCAAGGGTTGAAACACAATTCCTTTGAGCAAAAAACATTGATAGCTTTCAACCTTTTTGATTTCGCCTTGAAGACTCCTTGCTTCTTCTGTCTTCTGTATGTTTGGTAAAACATTTCTTTGATTTACCATCAACACAACCAAACCCAACTTTCTAAGCCTTCAGAGTTCTTTAGGAGGAAGATTGGTAGTCGGAGTTCCGGTGTTTAAAGGTGCAGAGACAATCTACTCAGAGATTTCAGAGGTTCTGAAGAAAACCGTAGGATACGGGCTTGAGGAGTTCCTTGAGTTCTTGCAGTCTAGAGGTACTTGAGTCGGTGGAGTTGTCACCATAGGTCTTGACCATTGATGTAAGTTTTCTCTACCTAGTGGATTGGGCTGTTAGCCGAGATACCCGGAGTGTTTTTTTACTCGCACGAGTTTTCCACTTCGTCACCAAAATATTGTGTTGATTTTGTGTGATGTTTATTTATTTTCTGCATTTATATTTTGCATTGAATTAATATTTTGGTATTATATTATAATTGGTTGATATTGTAGTTGCCTGTTGAAATTTCATAGTTACAGTAATTCCATAGTTACAGTAACTATCAATCATAAATTTTTTTTTTTAAAAAAAAAAAATATATTCAAGTCTGAATGCTAAGTTTCGAATCCAAATTTTGCGTCTCATGAATGTTTTAGTGTAAAACTCTTTTTAATTAATTATTAACAATTATCTTCACTTTTTTTTGGTATTTAAATTTTTTTTTTTTATGTTATTAACAACTATTTATTATTTCGTGGAGTTCTATTGTTTTAAACAAAGATTACAATTTCGGTAATATTTTGATATTTAAACTGTATATTTATTTTCTACTCTTTTATTCTTTTAATATTATGTTTTTATTATGCTACTCTGTTTTATTTTATTTTTTTTTTACATAAAACTCCAAATATTCCATTTATCAGATATATACACACACTAGAAAATTTAAATTTAGCCTAAGATACAATTCTCTCTCTCTCTCTCTCTAAACTTTTCCAGCTCCGAATATACCCGGAACCTACTCGGAAAAAATGACTTCTCAAACTTATAGTAACAATACGTTTACTAAAATATTTGTATTTGTCCAATAAGTGAATGGTCAATATATAAAGTAAAATAGTTCAACAATATATTGATTTTGTAATGATCCCCTAAG
The DNA here is from genome assembly GCA_019454045.1 of Zanthoxylum bungeanum. Classification (NCBI taxonomy): domain Eukaryota; kingdom Viridiplantae; phylum Streptophyta; class Magnoliopsida; order Sapindales; family Rutaceae; genus Zanthoxylum; species Zanthoxylum bungeanum. The sequence goes on from SKCR01000143.1 coordinate 71,047, forward strand.
GAAGCAAGAGGTCACAAGTTCAAATCATAAGGGATATATTTAATTTGGGATTTCAGTGAGATGAATGTGCCTTATTTAAGGAATAGACTTTGACATTCCTTCATATTTTTAACCAAAAATTGATTTTATAGAACTGAAACCGATTCCAAAATTCGGTTCCAGTACACACCACAATAACATCAAAATCGGATCAAAAAATTGGTTCTTTATTTTTGGAACCGAAAATGGCTCTAAAGGAATCAGTTTCAGTTTCGGAATCGGAAAATCAATTTGGTTCCTTACGATTCCGGGTAAAACCAGAACCCTTTCATAGCCTTAGCCGGCAACCAACCAACAATTTATTCTTACCTGGGAAATTTGTTGGGGTAAGCGCAGCAGAAGGCGCGGTTAAGGGGCGAAAAGAGTTTTAAACAATTTAATTTTTTTCTCAAGCGAATTAACTAATATCATGTAACACTTCGCCAGAGGCAGGGTGCTACCGGCAAGAGACAGGATTGACCAATCTCCATAAACCTCTGAATTTACCAAACATTCGGCATGATGCATCCTAAAACAGGACAACCTGGATCACAGTCCAGCATCAAAGGGGATCTAAGAATACATCAAACAAATAAAAGGACCTCAGGTCCACACAAATCTTATCAAAATCATCACCTAAAGGCTCCGTGCCCATATCATCTATCAACACTCAAGGGCTATGTGCCCACAACATCATAACAATCAAAACTTTAACTTATTAGTACAACACACGTGCTCAGCACGAAAACAACAGAACATCAATCATAAATCCTAGGCCTCTAAACCCTTTCCAAGACACTTGCGATGGTGAATGCCGTTTGGGTGATCCACGTCTCGAGTATGACTTCCAAAGCTATAGTGGTTGACCAATCTAGAAGCTAACCTGTAAAACTAGCAACTGGTTTGGTGTGAGTTATAAAAACTCAGTAAGTAACTATGCACAATCGAAACATAAAAGTCAAACATGTCATAACATTCACCATCTAATATATATATGTGTGTGTGTGTGTGTGTGTGTGTGTGTGTGTGTGTGTGTTGTGTGTGTGTTGTGTGTGTGTGTGTGTGTGTGTGTGTGTGTGTGTGTGTGTGTGTGTGTGAGAACCATCAAATCATTATGAGATTAGACCCCTGTTTATCCTGATTTTACCAATTTTCTATTAATCCCTTGAATTTTCATCGGTCCTTAACTAACCATCCATACGAACTCAATACCCAAATGACTATTGGTTGTTACACATATACGAAATTCTACCAATTATCAATTAATCTTTATTCTTTTTTGGTCACATATCAAAACCATTTCATAACTATATATACATTTATGATTCTAAGAACGTCTTATATATTAACTCTTAAATCTATCACTTAATAATGTTATTGTAGGCACTGCATTTTTGCATATAAGTCCCGATGATGAGTCTCACATGGAGACACTACCTCTTTAAATTATTGAAGTCGCGGGAAACGGAAGTCGGAAGGGAAAAGTCAAGAATTGACATTTTTGTTGGATTTAGTTCGCTTGTTTAGCTTCGGGTTCGCTTGTTGGACCTCTGTTTTAAAACACATCCCAAGCCCATTTCTCTCAAGCCCAATCCAAAATAATTAAACCATTTAAAAAAACATGTCACAAATTAAATTAAAACCAATTAAATTAAATCCAATTGAAATCCAATTAAATTAAATTCCTAATTTAAGCAAATCTCTTCCTAATTTAAATAAATCACCTACCAATTTAAATATATTCCCCCACCAAAATACAATTATTTTTTCCCTTTTTTTAAACTAATTAAATCCATCTCTAATTTACTTGATTTGTTTCCTTTCAAAACCCATACCAAACCCTAACCCAAGCATGCAGTACTATAAAAATAAGACAAAACCCTAAAATTCCCATCTCTGATCCCCACTGCACAAACAAGAAACAAAAAAAAAAAAAAACCCTAATAGCTCCTCTGCTCTCTCTCATCATCTCTCATCCTTCAAGTAACACAGAAGCCCTAACTCTCTCCTCTTGGTAAAAAAACACTACTTCAACCTCTTCTCGCCCCACAGCCCTCTCTCTCGGCATCATCTCCCTTAAGCCACAAGCTCTCACTCCTCGGCAAACAAGACCATTCTCAGCAGCCAACTGCCGAGCCAACAAACTGCCAGCCCCGCACACACCAAATCCCTACAAATCCAAAACGCACAAACCATAAAACCTAACCCACACATAAGACTCATGTCTCTTTGTACTTTCAACGCACGCACACACTGCCAAGATAAGCCCCCTAACAAACCACAACAACCCACTCACAATAAACAAATAAGCCTTACCTACACCAAGCCACTATCACGCTAAACTGACTACCTTTCAAACCAAAACCAGCCTTTGCCTCACGCCTCCACCCATCCAAGCAACACAGCCCCTCTGCCTCACGCCTCACCTCCAAAAACTGCCCTCAAACCCCCTGCACTGCACGCACAAACCACTGAAAATATGCCTTGCACTGCACGTGTAAACCCTTTACAAACGGCCTTACATTACCGCATAAATTGCCCGGTAAATCACCAAAAACTGCACCTAAAACCAGTCCCATAATCACCGAAAACCATCCAGAAAATCATCCCTTTCCACCGCAAAACTGCAGCCCCTAACACAGCCCCAAACACCACCGAAATAGTAAACTGAAATACCCCAGTATGCAGCAAAAACAGTGACTAAAAAACAGCAGCAAAACAGCAGCAAAACGGAGTAAAAACAGTAGCCCAAATAGCGAAAGGAAATGTTGAACCAGTGAACTGGAGGAATTGAGGAGCACCAACCCTTCCGACAACCGCATACCGCACTTCCGAGAGACGATTTAAGAGGTTAGACCTGATGGCAACTTCTTTATTTATTATCCTTTATTTTCATTTATTTTAGTACTTTATTTCATATGATTATTGTGGATTGGTGCATGATGTGATTTCCGGATGAACGGAATATGTTTTCTCTCTTGTGGTATATCGGATGGAAACCCGGACGTAAATTCTGTAGCCGAATCCGAATGGACGGTATTGCGGTTTGCACTCGGGATACAATGTCACGTGCCACTTGAGATATTCACATGTTTCATTTCATCCAACCTTGCGTTTTAAGCATGATTTAGTCGTTAGTATGTTATTTATTTTTAAGCATGATTTAGTCGTTAGTATGTTATTACTTTCTGCATGTTACTTATTTATGCATGGTAATGTAATGCGCATGGGCTAACTAGGGTAGATTAAAGGTCCTCTATTCGAGGGAAATGCCTGAAGGCTATATTTACCACGATGTTTTACCGCGCCGGACGAAGTATGTTTGATTGAATGTGAGATATGTTTAATCAGATATACAGAGTTCCACATTATTGTCTCATTCATTTGTATGCATTGTAATATAATGCGCATGTGCTAACTAGGGTGGATTAAAGGTCCTATATTCGAGGGAAACGCCTGAAGGCTACCTTTACCACGATGTTTTGCCGCGCTGGACGAAGTATGTTTGATTGAATGTGAGATATGTTTAATCGGATATACAGAGTTCCACATTATTGTCTCATTCATTTGTATGCATTGTAATATAATGCGCATGGGCTAACTAGGGTGGATTAAAGGTCCTCTATTCGAGGGAAATGCCTGAAGGCTACCTTTACCACGATGTTTTGCAGCGCCTGACGAAGTATGTTTGATTGAATGTGAGATATGTTTACAGAGTTCCACATTATTGTCTCATTCATTTGTATGCATTGTAATATAATGCGCATGGGCTAACTAGGGTGGATTAAAGGTCCTCTATTCGAGGGAAATGCCTGAAGGCTACCTTTACAACGATGTTTTGCCGCGCCTTTTATTATGTCATTTACCCTTTGCATATCATTACTTTATTTACGCATGCATTGCATTCTAATGCGCATGGGCTAACTAGGGTGGATTAAAGGTCCTCTATTCGAGAGCAATGCCTAAAGGCTACCTTTACCAAGATGTTTTGCCGCGCCGGACGAAGTGCACTCGATTGAATGTGAAATGTGTTCCATCGGGCACACGAGGTCCTACATTGTGTATTTGTTTATCCATGCATATGTTTGTGTCGTTTAAGATGCCATTTTGGTAATCTCGTTCGAACGCATTTCCGAAAGCTACACGAACGTATGCATTTTGTCTCAGTCCGTTCGAACGCGTTTACGAACGCTACTCGAACGCGCATGCGTTTTGTTTTATCATGCATCAGGTCTTATCCCGTTTGAACACGTTCTCGAACGCTATATGAACGCGAACATTATGTTCACCGTTCGAATGCGTTTTCAAACTCTACACGAACGCACATACAGTGAACAAATTTCTTTTCATCACATTTCATGCGTGTTCGCTTCTTTGGTAATTTCTTTTGCATTACATAATTAATCATATCATTTCATTATTGACACTTTTACTGTTATCATTTATTTACATTCCCGCATTTATCTAATGTGTTCGTGAGATTGTGTGTTTTCCTTTATTTCACTTACTTCTATGTATGCAAACTTAGATATAAGCTTTATTTTCATGTGAACTTAGAAAATAGAATACTCTTGGAAATATATGTTGCGTAGATCCGATTAAATTATTGCACAAATCATTTCATTACAAGTGGCACAAGTAAGGGACCATTCCGAACCCAACGGTTTGAGGTCTTCCCTTGCGAGGGGTGAGTGCGGCCTTAAATCATTTTCCCGGTTCACACCGGGTGGCGACTCCATTTTTAGTTCTCCGGTTTAGTTCCCTCATGGGCTACTCCGTACTCCCAACCAGGCCGCGAGCCCGGGACAGCATCGCCGATTTCTGTGTCCTACAGTTATACATCAAATTTTAAAAACTTTATTTACCTTTGTCCATATTTAAAAAAACTTTACATACTAGAGCTTACATACACCCAAGTCCAAACTTACCAATCGCATATATTGAAATATCTAACAATTATACATACCTAGGATGCTCTCAACATTAGCACCATCATATACCTATGGTGCTAATTTTACATTTTTGAATCCCTTCTAATGCAAATTTCGAAAAGTGTTCAACGCGAAAGTTGTTCGTCTAGGAATAACGAGTCCGATGGTTCAATAATCATCTCAATCGGAGTTCATTTTCTATCTTTATAGCCGGGACAAGAAACCTTTACGTGTATAACGATAAAATCAGAAATCACGTAACCGGTTCTCAAAACCACGCATTTTCCAAAGCGTTGAAACTTCACTTAAAAATATTTCCACCTATTTTCCAACACATAAAGTCTAATTTTCGAATACAATTCCTTTCCAAATCTTTCGCTTTAATTTGAAAACTTTCCAGTACTGTTCCGAAAAACCCGGGATATTACATCCTCCCCTCCTTATAAAAATTTCATCCTCGAAATTTCTTCGTCCTTATTTCTGATCATTCGGAACCGATCGTATGTACATTACCATCTTGTCCGTATCTAGAAATCATCACACTCCAATACAAACTATGCTATTTCAAAACGGAACATATCGAATTTTATATTTTATACCAATAACACATCAAACTTATCATCTCTATTTACACTCATTCATAGAAACACGCTCAAACCATTTCACATTCATCCATCAACGAAAAGTCAATCACGGATTCTATACAGCCAATCACATACATCATCTGAAACGAGGAACATAACACATGTTCTTTGCACGTAATCAAATACAATATCAAAATGGAGACTTAGTACGAGTTTCATACTATCTATTTCATCCACAATAAAAACTAAACTCATTCATTTCATATCATGTCATTTTATATCATATATGTGAACGACACCAACACCAAAGTTTACATTCATACATATCCCATCGCACATACAACTTTGGGTGGCTGACCATATAACACATATAATCATTACTATACCCATAAGATCCATGTCTAACTATAAACTTACATACGTATTCTTATGACGAACATAATCTTTTATATCAACAAATAAATCCATTGTCACGGCCACAAGTGACAAATAATCATACATGCTCCTATGATGGTGATAGTCTGAAATCTAACAACCTCTGTCATTATTCAAAATAGAAAACGTAAAACGATATCTTTCAAAAATCATTTCGAAAATATATTTGAAAAACTTTTTACTATAAACAAAATCAGTTTCAAAATCCATTATCGTAAAACCATATCAAACATGCAGCATAACTCACTGGAAGAAACATAAACAAGCGTCCAATGCCCGAATTATGCGCATAGATCGGACAATGAACGAAACGATCCTATGTTGACAGAGGGTCGGGTCGGCCCACTGCAGTTGGGCAAACCCCTATACAAGCATCACGGAGGGTCAAAAACATAAAATCATCAAACACCGTGACAAACACATATCATATCATATTATATTATATAATATCAAAAATAATGCCAAATGCATCAAATAAAAATGTAATTGTTTTGAAATCATTTTCCCCCCAAAACATAAATATGTGTAAATCAAAAATAAATCTTTGATGCAAAGTTTTCAAAATACATACCGATCGTCCATTGCTCAGTCGCGCGCATAGACCAGAAAGTGTACAGACCATGTCGTCAGGGTAGTGGGCCAACCATTTTTCGATGATCTAGACCCCATAACAAGCGCCTTGGGGGCCAATCCGGAACGAAACATATACGAGCACCACAAAGGGTCTAAAACATAAATCATCAAGCACCGTGGCGGAAACAGATTTTCGAGTGTCTCGGCGGAAACAAGTTTTACAGTTTAAAAATATCAAAATCATTTTCGAGCACCGAGACGGAAACATATCGATAAATCTAAAAACATGAAAATGTTAATCAAGCATCGAGGCAGAGACACTTTCTTTATCCTTTATAATTAAAATAAAACCTCTGAAAACTTTTTTCTTTCTTCATTTTTCTTTCTCTTTTCAAAACACTTTTATGTCAAAAATCAAATATCAAGTTTTCAAAACATGATTCAAAATATCAGTTCACAATTCAGACTATCGACACATAGAATTATTCATGCCTCAAAACATCTGGAATTCACATTACTTACTTATACATATATCTATGTAAACCACATACTTTAACTTAGTACACCTATACAGATACATATATTAATATCATATAAATGTATATCGATAATTTGAATCATCAATATCAATTAAAATCATATCATATCATATCACATCATACCATATAATATTAATCAAATCAAATAACAAACATATGACTTATATGCTTTATACGTAACATAAAATTCACTAAGACGATCAGATACCCTGTAGCAGCAGTCACCGACACCTTAAACTTTGCTGTGATATCACAACTGTAACAATCCGCCAGAGGCAGAGTGCTACCGGCAGGAGACGAGATTGACCTATCTCCATAAGCCTCTGAATTTACCAAAAATTCGGCATGATATATCCTAAAACTAGACAACTTGGAACGCAGTCTAGCATCAAAGGGGATCTAAGAATACATCAAACAAATAAAAGGACCTCAGGTCCACATACATCTCATCAAAATCATCACCCAAGGGCTCCGTACCCATATCATCTATCAACACTCAAGGGCTCTGTGCCCATAACATTATAACAATCAAAACTTTAACTTATTAGTACAACTCAGGTGCTCATCATGAAAACAACAGAACATCAATCACAAATCCTAGGCCTCTACACCCTTTACAGGACACTTGCGAGGGTGACTGCCACTTGGGTGATCCACGTCTCGAGCATGACTTCCAAAGCTGTAGTGGTTGACCAATCTAGAAGCCAACCTGCAAAACTAGCAACTGGTTTGGTGTGAGTTATAAGAACTTAGAAAGTAACTATGCATAACCGAAACATAAAAGTCAAACATGTCATAACATTCACTATCTAATATATATATATATGAACCATCAAATCATTATGAGATTAGAACCCCTATTTATCCTGATTTTACTAATTTTCTAATAATCCCTTGAATTTTCATCGGTCATTAACTAACCATCCATACGAACTCAATACCCAAATGACTACTGGTTGTTACACATATGCGAAATTCTACCAATTATCAATTAATCTTTATTCTCTTTTGGTCACATATCAAAACCATTTCATAACTATATATACATTTATGATTCTAAGAACGTCTCATGTACCAACTCTTAAATCTATCACTTAATAATGTTATACATCAAATTTTAAAAGCTTTATTTACCTTTGTCCATATTTACAAAAATTTTCCATACTAGAGCTTACATACATACAAGTCCAAACTTACCAATCTCATATATTAAAATATCTAACAAATATACATACCTGGGATGCTCTCAACATTAGCACCATCATATACCTATATCTGAACATATAATATATAGTCTAACCGATAATAACATCATACATATCCTTCTGAATTGCTCAAGTATACAATAATAAATCATAATCAAATATATGTGCTGATGAATACACCTCAAATCATCAATCAGTACCCTTACACATTCATATACCGAATACACACTCTTGTGCAAGCAATCACATACATCATCAGGTCCGAAAGGAACAAGCAACCACAATCAATCAATCAATCATTTTTCTCTTTTCAATCACAAGTTCATACAAACAATTGGATACGACATCAAATGGAGAGTAAAAATCATACACTGCTTTATCATAAGTTTAGTCATTCATATACATATATAATTCACGCATATGAATATATCCATTATTTCGAATTCAGATACCATAATCTTTAATAGTCCCCATCTCCTTTACTTATCAATCAAACAAAATCCATTTTCAGAATTCTTTTCTGAAAACATTGATACAGTATCTTACCAAATATACATTTATATTCATATACATAGTCTATCAACCACGTACTTCTATTACAGCTAAAATCATATGCATTAGTCAATAACAAACCTATCCCAATAACGCACTTCCACATATGTTAATATAAATCCAAAAATCATAACTTATTTTCTTTATCAATCTTATACACTTAAATCATACTTATCTTATCGCCTTATCGGTATACAATTATATGAACATATACTTATATATATACATATTCATTCACATATACAAATACATATCATTATAGGTTCATACACTTACATACATCTGTACATGCACATAGACATTAAGCTCATCATATATCTCACTTCATATCATATCAAAAGATAATTCCATACTTGTAGTGGTCGATTAACTATTCATAATCCTGAACTCCATTCTCAAAACCATCTCATACTATTCTCATTTATCCTAAACTTTTCCAACCATTTATTCATATATGTATTTTAAATATGAATCAACATGAAAGTACTCATCGCATGAGTTACTTACCTAGCTTCGCGAGTACTCCAGGTCCTAGTCACATCTATCAAAACAAATGGCGAAACACCGTCAGAATCGCAACTTTACAAGATTCTTAACTTAACTGCGATAAAATTCTGGATCTTTCCGAGACAAACAATTGAAGTCCGATTTCATTGATTTCAAGTCTATTACTAAAAAAATACAATTACAAACTAATTCATGCCACTAGTTAGCTTTAATCCTCGGTTTGCGCATTTTTGGAAAATTCTTCTGAAAAATTTTCCGCAAACGCTACGGAAAGGTCTCGAACCTTCCCAGATTTATCCAAACATGTTCATAATATCATAGATGACTCATTACTGTCATCAAAATCAAACACATCTTTTTATGCAAAAACCCACTTTTACTCAAAACTTACATATTATATCGGATAGATCAAACTCGTTCATTTTTCACTCGGATTCTACCAAAAGCACATACTCAATATATTATTACTCAATCAATTCAATTTATATCAATACATAACTCTACAAAGCTACTGGATACATCCGAACATCAAACTATAAACTTGAAATTTGCGATTCTTTACCCAGAGGTCTTACCGGGATTTCGAGGCCATAAACGGACTCCAACCGATCCCACGAACGTATTGGAATCGACGGAATTCCGATCAGAGTTACTGTTCATAGTGGGTCATTATTCATCCGAATCTTTTTCTCTAGATTCACGCAAAACCAAGCGCCATTCCGCAAAATCAATACCACAACCTTGTAGTACTCTAGGAGAGCTTTGATTTGTCAGGTGGCTCGGGCCGTGAAAAGAAGTGACGAGCCGGGATCGAAATACCAGCAACTCGTGTATTTTCTTCTCTTTCTTGCCGCTCGCCGGTGTCCTGGGGTTGCCGCCGGCCACAAAAAGGTAAAGGGGGCGACGCACCACGTTGTCCCGTCGTGTTGGTTGAAAATGGCCGGCAAGCCGCCGGCGCGATAGGGACGACGAAAATATGGATTTGGGGGCAGAGGTGCATGTGGGGTTATTTGTGGTCCTTTGCCATTTTCGTAAAAAGAAGAAAGTATGGGGTATTTATAGGAAAAATTCTGAAATTTACATTCACACCCCCAAAAATTACAATCAGGCCCCTATTATGGAACGTTCTAGAAATTTTACATTTTTGAAGCATTTTTATGCAAATTTTGAAACGTATTCAACATGAAAGTTGTTCGTCTCGGAAAAACAAGTCTGATGGTTCAAGAATTAGCTCAATATGAGTTCGTTTTCTATCTTTATAGCCAGGAAAAGAAACTTTTACGCGTATAATGATAAAATCAGAAATCACGTAACCGGTTCTCAGAACCACGCGTTTTCCAAAGCGATGAAACTTCACTTAAAAATATTCCCACCTATTTTCCAACACATAAAGTCTAATTTTCGAATACAATCCCTTTCCAAATCTTTCACTTTAATTTGAAAACTTTCCAGTACTGTTTCGAAAAACTCGGGATATTACATATCAAATATTTTTAATTCACCCAAAGTAGTTTAAATAAATTAGTTATTAACAATTAATAACATAACATATTTCGAAACATGACGAATTATTTTATGAAAATATTTTTCGATAAATAGTTCGCGTAACGGGCAAACGGTCAAATCGGTTGACCAACCGCCGATCTGAGCCAACCCAGTCACTTGGGCAATGACCGGTCAGCGTTTGGGCTACCCAAATAGTAACCAATTCACGGTTTGGACAGCCAGGACACGACGAGCCTGTTTCGACGTGAATTTCACCATTTTCACACTTTTTCTCCCCAGAATAATTTCTGGAATTAATCCACTACTCAATACACATCCAAAATCATCCAAATAACATAATTTTCCATGAAAAATATTCTGTTTTATACAACCAAATCAGATTTGATCAGAATCATTATTTGTCCATGTTCATGCCAAAAGTTGTACAATCGCTAAAGTTGTACTTTTGTAGGATCTTATTTATGTACGAAAATTGGGATAACCCATCAGCCTCTTTTTTTTTAATCTCTATAGAGTTTTATACCAAGTATATAGGAAGTTCCACCCAAGTCTTTCATGACAATGTTTTTACAAAGATATGCTTTAACACCCTGCATCATTTCAAGATCATTTCTAATTATCAGGATGTCGTCAACGTAAAGCACAAAGAACACTATCATACTCCCACTAATCTTCTTATAAACACAAGGTTCTTCTTCGTTTGTGAGAAAATCAGACAATCCGATTACCTCATCAAAATGAAGATTCCAACTCCGCGAAACTTGTTTAAGTCCACAAATGGACTTCTTAAGCTTACATATCATCCCTGAATTTTGGCTGAGATAAAACCCTCTGGTTATTCCATATAGATTTCTTCATCAAGAAATCCATTAAGAAAAGTTGTTTTGACATCCATTTGCCAAATATCATAATCATGGTAAGCAGCGATAGCTAACAAAATTCTAATAGATTTTAGCATCGCTACAGGTGAAAAGGTCTCATCATATTTCACATCTGGTCTTTGAGTATAACCTTTAGCAACCAATCAGGCTTTGAAGGTTTCAACCTTCCCATCAGGCCGACGATTCCTTTTGTAAACCCATTTACAACCTATGGGAACAATTCACTCAGGAAACGTAACCAAGTCTCATACTTGATTCTGATGCATAAAGTCTATTTTAGAATTAATGGCTTCCTCCCATTTAGCGAAATCAATGTCTAACATTGCTTCTCTGTAGGTATACGGATCAGTCTCCTCAATAAGGAGCACATCGAGACTCTTGTCTTGTATCAAATACATGCGCTTTGGAGGTTTCGATATCCTAGCAGACCTACAGAGAGTGGAAATAGAAGTTTTTGTTTTTGTCTGAACCTGTGATTCCTCTATTGGTCTATCTTCTTTAGTTAGACTTCATCAAGCTCAACCCTCCTATGACTACCACTTTCTGCCAAATATTCTTCTTCAAGAAATTTAGCAAAACGAGCTACGAACACATTTCGATGCTCGGGTTCATAGAATTGATATCCTTTGGAATTCGAAGGATATCCAACAAACCTAAATTTTCGCCCTCGAGGCAAAAATTTATCATGTTGCGTCACACAGATGTTTGCAGGACAGCCTCAAACCCTAATATAATTAAGGTTCAGTTTCCTACCAACCCATATCTCATATGGAGTAGTAGGAACAGCTTTAGAAGGAACCATATTCAGCAGATATGTAGCAGTAAGAAGAGCATACCCCCAAAAATAGTGAGGTAGATCTGTAAAACTCAACATTGATCGGACCATATCCAATAAAGTCTGATTTCTCCTTTCAGATACTCCATGGTGCTGTGGAGTACCCGGAAGAGTATATTGAGCGAGAATCTCATTCTCTTTAAGATACTCTGTAAACTCACTACTCATATATTTATTTCCTCGATCTGATCATCGGCATTTTATGAACTTACTAGTTTATTTTTCTATTTCATTTCGAAATTTTTTGAAACCTTTCAAAGGTTTCCGACTTATGTATTATCAAATAAACATAACCATATCATCACAAATCATCGGTAAATATTACGAAGTAAGAAAAATCACTATAAGTAATGTGACTTATAGGACCACATACATCACTATGTACGAGCTCCAATAAGTCAGTGGTCCGATGTCCTACACCAGTAAATGTGGTTTTGGTTATTTTACCCTGAATACAAGATTCACAAGTTGGAAAATATTGTATGGTCATATTCCCAAGCAGACCATTCTTAACCAACTGGGTTAGGCGTCGTACACATATATGTCTTAACCGCATGTGCCATAATTTAGTTTCAGTAATTTCAAATCTTTTACATTTATTATCATCTATTTCATTAACATCTCTAACGGCATGCAAAATATAATGACCATGTGAATTTGAAAATTTATGTAAAAAAACATCATTCTTATTATATATATATATATATATATATATATATATATATATATATAGAACAATTCTTAATATATGCATAATTTCCTTTTGTATCTAATATAAACAAGGAAATAATATTAGCTACACTACCAAACATAAAAACACAATCTTTCAAAATGATGCTTCCTCTGGATAGACGAATCTCCTATTCGCCAACGACTGCTGCAGATAAAGAATCTCCATTCCCAAAACACAACTGCATCTCGTCTGGATCCAACATCCTACTGACCCTTAGTCCCTGCAACGAATTACAGCTATGAGTAAGACTAGCAGAATCTAAAACCCATCCAGAACCTATGGCTTCAAAAGCCAAAGAGATATCAATGATAGGGAAAATAAATATATCTTATGTGGAGGCTCTCTCCCGTCTGACAGAAGCTATGTAATCTGGACAATTGCGTCTCCAATATCCAATCTTGCCACAATGGTGGAATTTGTCCTCAACGGCTTTCTTTTTCGACTTGTCTGGCTTTGCTACCTTTCCTTTGGGAGGAATACCAGAAACAATCTTCTTTGCCTGTTTCTTCTTCTTCTTGCCAGATCTCGTAGATTTAGAAGAAGAAGAACTAGGTAAATATGACTTTGAAATTAGTGTTGGCACACCCTTCTTAATGTCCTCCTCAGCAGTCTGAACCATCATATGCAATTGACTGTAGGAATAGCGAATGCCATGCATGTTGAAGTTCATAATGAACTGGGAATATGATGGTGAGAGTGAGAAGAAGAAGAACTAGGTAAATAGGACTTCGAAATGAGTGTCGACACACCCTTCTTGATGTCCTCCTCAGCAGTCTGAAGCATCATATGCAATTGACTGTAGGAAAAGCGAATGCCATGCATGGTGAAGTTGATAATAAACTGGGAATATGATGGTGAGTGTGAGCCAAGAATCAGATTCGTCCTAGAGTCTCATTTAGATGGAAGTCAAACCTCCGAAGTTGTTCGATGAGATCCATCATGTGCAGGATATGTGAACTCACTGGCTTACCATGCCAAACGAGTATGGAATAATTCCATAGATATTCTATATATCAGGGTCTGCTCCTGGTTCAAAAAGGAATCCCTCAGTTGAGTTATAATATTGTAGGAGTCTGACATATCAACATATTGCCATTTTAGATCAGAAGATATAGTACAAAGAATGAGTGACATGACTCTCAGATCATCATCTTTCCATTTCTAAACTGTCTCACTCTCTTCAGGTGTTGACTCCGGAGCAATATCCAACGATACTGGACTATCCAGCACATAACCTAACTTCTCAGATCTCAAGACAATCTTAAGATCCAATTCACATTCTGAAAAGTTCTTAGGATCTTTCAGTTTGTTCGCGTCCAGGACACGTCTAAAAGGATTAGTGGAAATAGTAGCTTCTATCACAAACTTAACAAAAGAAACAGGAATTAGAAGATAAAAGTAATATCATAAATATCATAAAACATCCAACATATCATGGAATTTTAATATAAGGATGTCCTCCCATTATTTTACATTAATTGATAATCCCCAAACAAAATACGATAATTTAATAATTAAGTAAATTCTATAACAGAAAGTAGACCTCATAAATATATTTCGACACACAGCTTTGGCATATTGTGCCCAAATATATTTGAAAGTAGATAAATTATCAATCACATCCAATGTGACTCTTATAATAGGTCCTGAACTGATTCTGATCCTCACTGCTTTGGCATCTATTGGATGGGTGTATTCAAGGAAATACTCGTCAATAAACACATCCAAGGTACTTATGCACTACCTCACTGCTTTGGCATCTATTGGTATGCACTTTTGTTCGAATTTATTTCTTATAAATAAGTTTTATCGGTATAAACAAATTTCCATTAACCATAGTCGCACTGCTTTTGGCAAATACAACCACGATATCAGGAAAAATATTTACATCTGTATTGACGAGACGGACCCATTAGTATACAATACACTCACAGAAAATAAAGCATTATTATAGGGATTTTTCAAGTGCTGTCAAACAGTTAAAATAATTGATCCAATCAATTAATTCTTAAACATGTGTAAAATAAATTGAATTAAATATCAAATATTTAAAGCATGAAAAATTATTTTAGATGTGGGATCAGACGCTCTGATACCAGTTTGTTATGGTAAGCGCAGCGGAAGGCGCGGTTAATGGGCGAAAAATGGTTTTAAACAATTTAAAATTTTTCACGTGCGAATTAACTAATATCAAATATTTTTAATTCACCGAAATTAGTTTAAATATATTATTTATTAAAATTAATAACATAATATATTTCGAAGCACGACGAATTATTTTACGAAATGTTTTTTCAATAAATACTTCGCGTAACGGGCAAACAGTCAAACCGATTAACCAACCGCCGATCCGGGCCAACCCGGTCACTTGGGTAGTGACTTGTCAGCCCTTGGGCTGCCCAAACAGTGATAGTTCACTGTTTGGACAGCGTGATACGACAAGCCCATTTCGACACAAATTTCACCGTTTTCAAGAGTTTTCATCCCGGAATAATTTTCAGAATTAATCCCCCACCCAATACACATCCAAAATCATCCAAATAACATACTTTGTCATGAAAAATATTATTTTTTATACAACCAAATCATATCTCATCCAGAATCATTATTTGTCCATTTTTCATGCCAAAAATCAATTTATTCACAAAATTAATCACCACAATATAAAGCTCAAAGAATAATTCTAGGTAATATTTGAGTGGCAATATCACTCTAGAATGATAATTAAATTTTTGAGATTAATTCACTAATTAATCTTTACACATGTTTAACAAAGAAACTTATTAAGATTAAACAAACATCCAACACCAAGTTTTTGATTCAAATATATATCCAAGATACATATTTAATTAAAACATGAAATATACATATCTCATATATACTTTACATGCTTAAAAACAAAACTTATGAAAATAGAAATTAGGAACTTAATATTACCTTAATATAAATTCCAATTTCTTCAATTTTCTTCTCCTTGGTGTTGATTGTTTTGTTATTAACCGTAATCTATTTCTTTTCTTTTGTTCTCAACACATGAGAAATGGCAAAACCAAACAAAATGAAAACAATTTCCATTTTATATCATTTCCCACATGGCCGTGTTGGGGTTTTAAGGGGGAATATCGGTAAAACAGCGGAATAGCGGAAAATCATAATTTTCCGATTTCAAAACTTTTTCTCGGATCAATTAAATAAACTTATTTATTTAATTATCCAATTATCAAATTCTGAAAAATTACACAAGAGATCAAATTTCTTGGTAATTACCGAATTGCCCCAAAACTTTATAAATTGATTATTTTAGCCCAAAAATTATCAAATATAATTTTGGATGATTCTAAATCATTTCTAAAATATTTTTCAACACATCTAATGCATCAAAATCAGATTTAACACAAATCCCCAATTTTTTCTTAATTGCCGTGACTACCCCCAAATTTTCAAGTAATTTCATTTTGGTCCCTTTTGTTCAAAACATGCCAAGATCAAATCCAATCAACCCAAAAATTTACATACATCATATTCATACCATAATACATCACATATATAAAAAGCCCTAAATTTGGAGTGGGTTATGAACCCTAATTTTTCAATTTCATCAAATTGTCCAATTTCACCAAATTTACAAAATCCAACACTTTAATCCATTCAATACTTCACCAATCTAGCCTCACCACTTTGAAACAACTCTAGAACAATTCTAGGTCACCAAGGAGTGGCTTACTAACTCTAGAATGGCAACTTTGATTTTCAAAGAATCAAAAGTAAGCTTTAAAACAAGTTTAAGCTCACTTACATGCATCAATCTTTCACACAAGTTCTCAACCAAATAAAACACAAATTATAAGAAGAGAGACAACATCAAAGCATCACAAATTGAAGCTAAGTATGTTAGAAACATTTTTCATGTTGGAGGAATTGAAAGAAAACTTACAAATGCTTAAGATTTCTAAGATTTTCTTCTTTTCTCCAAACCTTTTCTCTCAACAACTTTTGTGTTCTACTTTGTGTATATGAACTTCTCTTAAACCCTAAAAGATGAAACAAACAATATATACCTCCTCCATTAGGGCCTTGGCCGAAATTAGGTGTAGTAAATATCTAGATATTTATTTTGTTTCATTTAAAGTTACTTTAATCAACTTGTAAATTTTATCATTACACATTTAATGAAAATTCATAAGTCAACAAAAGCAACTAAAAAATATAACACTTATATTTAAATTAGGGTGTTGGCCGAATTTAGCTAAAAGAAAAGGAAATTGATATTTCAATTTTAAACAATTTAAAACAAATATCTTAAGAAGTCAAAACCATTTTGACAACCTTTTCTTCAAGTATAAAGTCAACAATAAACACTTATAATCATTTCCTAACTTTATCATTTGGTGAGATATTTATATTTTAATTATATTAATCATTTAACAATTAAATAATTAAATACAAATATCTCAAATATATGTATTATATTTACTTTAAATATCTCAAATACATATATTAATTATATATGTCAAATACCTTTATTTGACAATTTATTAATGTGTATTTAATAATATCATATATTAAATACAAATACACATTAATTAGGAAATGACGGATCGACCCGTTCGTATGTATTTTTCGTTTAACATTTAAACGATTTATAAATAATCATCATTATTTATAAAAGTCGTCCTAGTGCTCTACGAGTATATTTCATTAGTGAGACTCTCTAGATTCAGGTATATCCGCCAAAAATCTAATTTCGTGTCCATAATTTACCACCCGTAAATTATGACGACCACAGATAAACTATTTGAATCATACAGGTCGAGGTCATTGCATACGTATAATCTCTACGTCACAGGTATCCGGATAATACCAAAGATATAGATGTAAACGTCAAATCTCTATAGGTATTCGTCGTCGTACGTCTATTAGCAATCTCTAAATAACAAACGGAACTTACTTCCGAAGTATACTGTGGCCACAGATTTAACAGACTGCTAATCATATATGGACTACTTATGCTCTGAACACAGAACTGACGGATCATATCTTGATACACACAGGATATCCTGAGGATCGGTCTACACCCAACGAACATGCGGAGGTCTGATCTAAATAGATCGATGACGTGACAGCCATCTAAGTGTGGAGGATGTCTCATACATCCACAGTGGTATCTCAAGTCGAAGGACCACTATGCTACTCAACCCGAGAAGATTCTTATTGACGTTGGTGTACCATCCATTAAGAATCTTCGGTGAGTCGTTCAGTGTTTATCCACTATAAACACCTACACGTCTATACGAGTCTCCTCAGACTCTTGGTTCATTGGGATAAACCATCAGACCAAGTCTTGATATACGACATGTACTGGTCTCAACGGATTTGACTAACCGACCTGTGTTAGTGAATCTTGACCAGGAACTATATTTGATAATATACATTTAGCAGTGACACTTCCCAATGTCATTTCAAACTAGATTTGTAACTGTGTACTGCATTATATATTATCGGGCCTTTGTCTAATATATACATATCACTAAATAATATTTAATTTCAATCTAATCGTAATCAGATCGAAAACGTATATAAAAACAAGAGGTGCAACCATAAATAAGTAATATTATGGAAAAATGGGATGTTCGTATTCATGAATCAGACATAAATACGGTCCGGATTGGCACTCTGAGCACTAACACCAACAATTTCTCCCACTTGCTCTTGTGTCAATCCACGGTATCATATACACATCTCAATGTGTATAGTATACGCATGGCCCTTAAAATCTCACCCAGCATTTAAGAGGTAGGCAACAAGAAGTAGGTCTGCTATAACATAATGAGTTTGTCAAACAAACTCAATCGTTTCCCATAGCCATTATCTTTCATTTTTTGTAGAATCCAAATTATACATTAATATGAATCAGACGCTACATCAGTATTGTGCTACAGCTACTGAGTTGTCCAATTATTAAGGGATCAAATCTGAAATACTATACGGACAACCGCAAGCACAACACCAATATAAAACTTCTAATTTTTTAGGTCACTATGCAACTTCATAAGTCAATACTTCATAAGTTGCATCTAATTCCACTAAATAGTAGAATCCTTCGTGACACTCCCACTGCATATTTTGTGACTCTTTATGACGTAGACTGTATAACGTCATAATTAGTCTCAAAACTAATATGACCCTAATGGTTGCAGACTGTATTCTCCATGAATTAGAAACTCGTTCTTAATATCTCAAATATCACAAAGAACGTGTTTCAAGATCCATCCTATGGTCTATAGGATATCAAAATAATTTAACAATTACGATTAAATCGATATCCACAATCGCACATTATAAAGTATTTATTATGTCATCATCAAATGATACATAAGATTGATTAGACATTCTAATCAATATCTCTTTCGAAAAAGGAATCATCATTTACGAAAGATGAATACTTTATATAAGACACACAATAAATGTCCAACAGTTATACTAAATGTCATACAGATAGCCTAGTTATGTCATTTATTAGATCATATCTAATATACGAATAATATGAGTATCTCATAAGTCTCTTAGTTTTATATCTTATATAAAACTTTATATCAAATATAACAGAGACTACTCACACTGCTATCACGGAGTAAAGAAGACTTAGGTAAACCTTTTACCTTACAAACATCTCATTATTACTATAATAATGATAATGTTGTTAGGATATATAACACTAGAAAGTAATTTGTACGCTCCCACTAACCTTTCAAACACATATGTATTCTCTATACTTTGACAAGATCACACAATCTGATTATATCAAAAAGAGAGAACACAGATTTCCGGAAGACTTATCCGAGTCTACAATTGGCTCTATAAGCTAGAACACTAAATTGCGATCTCAGCAGAACACAAACTCTAGGGCCATTCCAGAATGAACTCTTCAAACAAAAAAATCACAACTGATCTCTTATCTGAATAAGTCATTCAAAAAACGCCACTTTGCATTCTTTAGCCAAAATGTACAGTTTAATATCAATATTAACCAACAGATCTTAAATTGTTCAATTAGTGTGACTAGAGACAAGTTTCCTCAAAATCTACAATAGATTGCTGAGTATAAACTTTCTCACTGTCATACTATAAAGGTCAAACCTTTAATAAGCTCACACCGCTTTCGCTGCGCAAACAATTAGCACATATCATGAACTAATTCATAATGAAAGCTTAATCAAGTTCAAAACTTGATCTTAGTAAGCTATGAACAATCTTAGATCTATGGTTCAATGATGAACTTCCAGAATCAATATTAAATATCGCTTCCATTGTAAGTTATAGGATATTTTTCTTCGATAAGAAAACAACAGAATCATTAAGTATGAAATACTCGTAAATGATTCTGTTATCCTATTGGACTTGTACGGAAGATGTATAAGGGTTGGTTCATCTTATTAATTACGTAGTTCCTATTATAGTTTATCATTCTCACAATTGACTTCAATAAGTCAAGTCTTTTTCTATAATGATTAACATCAGATGTTACACACCAAGTAATAAAATAATTTTATTACTTAGGATCGTAGAAAAGATATTCTATAAAATAGAATACTATATTCTATAAAATAGAATAAATGATAAACTTTTACTTATACTAACGAGGTGTAAGTAATTTCCATTATATAACTATTATATAAAAGAAACATTCAAATCTTAAACTTTTCAAGATTCGAATTTTCTACCTATACATATCATATATGTAACTGTATAAATTAATGGAACATTAATTAAAAAAGATGAATTAGTGTTAACGGAGCATAATCCCAAGAGTATTGAAACTAATTCAGCAACATTCAATATCTAACAAATCAAATCATATAAGATTCGACTGGTCCCACTACTCAATTCCATCAAGATGGAATCGTGGAAGAATAATATTGAATAAGAATCATACTCACTGAATAACCTTAGAACTAATTGCTATAAATTCATATGTTTGATCGTATCAAAGATCTTTGAACAGTTCAAAGACATGTAATGAATTTTGAGGATAGAGTTCTCTAAAAACTTCAGATTGAATATATTTGAACAAGTCAAAAATGTTCAACCTACGTTTCATCAGAACAGATTGAAAGTTCTTGATCATTTCAAGACGTTCAATATGTGTTCTTTCAGAAACACGTAACTAAGTTATGACAATTCATAAACTAAGTTACGAAGTAAAGAAAACTACCTTAATCAATTATAATTTATTAAACTACATACATCCAATGTATCAGTTAAATAAATCTGGTGGTCTAATGACAATCATTGGTCAAACGAGATCTTAATCACCTTCCTGAATACAATATTCATTAAATGGATAAGGATATGTGGTGTGGTCTCGTATCAAACCATCTTTTACCATATGAAATAAGCATCAAATGCTTAAGTGATAAAATTTCATAAAGCACCGTTCTAAATTTTTTACTTTACCGAATAATTTTTCTTAATGTTTATCTCTATGTCAATGACACTACTAGTTATATTTAAAATGTATAACAATTATTTATAAAGAACAAGTAACTATCCAATAGTCGCAAGTTCCGATATCAACTATCAAAACAATCGTTAACTAATATTTTAAATAACTAGACGGGAGATCTGGTATCCAATACCTATAGTTGTAGTATTTTGAAAATCGATATTTTCTATACACAACTATACGCAATCTTTCTTTAGCTTTACTATTTGCATTTAACTATTCACAACAATTATAATAATTGATCAGCAAATTGTGTCAGACACATTGCCTCTAAAGGTCATTAAAGCTAAGAAACGTCATTACTAGATAAACAAATACCTAATGGAGCTTTCTTAATACCAGTCAAGAATCTCGAGACATGAACTAATTCAAGTCAATTCTTACTGCATAAGAAACTATTCTCTCTAAAGTATTATATCCTAAAAGGGATATCTATCTAGATTATCTATCATGAATTAGAAACTAAGTCATTAACCATCTTGATTTTTGAAGAAAATTTGAACAACAGTTCCTGATGGTTTAGACCAATCTAATAATATCCTAGTCTAGTAGTATCTAGAACCTATTCTAGAATAACTGCAACCATGAGTCAAGTCAGATAACATATCAAAATATGTGTGTAGTGAATTAAAAGTTTAATTCTATCTAATATCGATTAAGGAAAACAAACAAGCGGCTATTTCCATAATAATACACACTGCCTAAGTTAAGGAATTTTAA
The DNA here is from genome assembly GCA_019454045.1 of Zanthoxylum bungeanum. Lineage (NCBI taxonomy): Eukaryota > Viridiplantae > Streptophyta > Magnoliopsida > Sapindales > Rutaceae > Zanthoxylum > Zanthoxylum bungeanum. Next base: position 93,569 of record SKCR01000143.1, read on the forward strand.
ACTTAGTAGTGCCTCCCACTATTTTACGTAATACCGTAATCCCCAACGGAAAAACGAGAATTCAATAATTATATCGAATTCCATAATGGGAAGATGACCCCATGATTATATTTCGACTCACAGCAGAGGCACGGTCTCGCCTACGTATATTCACAGGTAGACAACTCATTATCAATCACTCATTAGTGACTCCTAGGTTTCCGGTCCTGGTCGTTTCTCGTTGTCGCTGCTAAGGCAGGCCCACAAGGATACGTACAAAGGTTAAACTCTTCAATGATAAACTCAAGTTACTTGCGTAACCCTGACAGCTAGGGCATGTTCAGGATTTCGCTTTCGTTTGAATTTATCTAGTATCTTATATACATCCGGCATAAATAAATCTCTATCGGCTACACCCTCACAGCAGAGGCACGATCTCGGATGTAGTCACGGAAAAATATTTATAAACCGTATTGACAAGACGAACCAAGAAACAAGTATTCCAAATATCAGTTACTTTAAAACCTTATTAAGCGGGGATATTCCATAAAGTGTCATACACTTTAAATCTAATCAAATTAAACGAAAGCATGCATGTATCAAGTAAAGACAAGAAAAAAAATTAGATTTTAAAGGGCTAATCATATCGGGGTGTCCAGAATCAGACTCGCTCTGATACCATTTTGTTGGGGTTTTAAGGGGGAATATCGGTAACGCAGCGGAATAGCGGAAAATCAAAATTTTCCGATTTCAAAACTTTTTCTCGGATCAATAAATAAACTTATTTATTTAATTATCCAATTATCAAATTCTGAAAAATTACACAAGAGATCAAATTTCTTGATAATTACTGAATTGCCCCAAAACTTTGTAAATTGATTAATTTAGCCCAAAAATTATCAAATATAATTTTGGATGATTCTAAATCATTTCTAAAATAATTTTCAACACATCTAATGCATCAAAATCATATTTAACACAAATCCCCAATTTTTTCTTACTTGCCGTGACTACCCCCAAATTTTCAAGTAATTGCATTTTGGTCCCTTTTGTTCAAAACATGCCAAGATCAAATCCAATCAACCCAAAAATTTACATGCATCATATTCATACCATAATACATCACATATATGAAAAGCCCCAAATTTGGAGTGGGTTATGAACCCTAATTTTCAATTTCATCAAATTGTCCAATTTCACCAAATTTACACTTTAATCCATTCAATACTTCACCAATCTAGCCTTACCACTTTGAAACAACTCTAGAACAATTCTAGGTCACCAATGAGTGGCTTACTAACTCTAGAATGACAACTTTGATTTTCAAAGAATCAAAAGTAAGCTTTAAAACAAGTTTAAGCTCACTTACATGCATCAATCTTTCACACAAGTTCTCAACCAAATAAAACATAGACTATAAGAAGAGAGATAACATCAAAGCATCACAAATTGAAGCTAACTATGTTAGAAACATTTTTCATTGGAGGAATTGAAAGAAAACTTACAAATGCTTAAGATTTCCAAGATTTTCTTCTTTTCTCCAAACCTTTTCTCTCAATCACTTTCGTGTTCTATTTTGTGTATGAACTTCTATTAAACCCTAAAAGATGAAACAAACAATATATACCTCCTCCATTAGGGCCTTGGCCGAAATTAGGTGTAGTAAATATCTAGAGATTTATTTTGTTTCATTTAAAGTTACTTTAATCAACTTGCAAATTTTATCATTACACATTTAATGAAAATTCATAAGTCAAAAAAAAAAATCAAAAATATAACACTTATATTTAAATTAGGGTGTTGGCCGAATTTAGCTAAAAGAAAAGGAAATTGATATTTCAATTTTAAACAATTTAAAACAAATATCTTAAGAAGTCAAAACCATTTTGACAACCTTTTCTTCAAGTATAAAGTCAACAATAAACACTTATAATCATTTCCTAACTTTATCATTTGGTGAGATATTTATATTTTAATTATATTAATCATTTAACAATTAAATAATTAAATACAAATAGCTCAAATATATGTATTATATTTACTTTAAATATCTCAAATACATATATTAATGATATATGTCAAATACTTTTATTTGATAATTTATTAATGTGTATTTAATAATATCATATATTAAATACAAATACACATTAATTAGGAAATGACGGTTCGGCCCGTTCGTATGTATTTTTCGTTTAACGTTTAAACGATTTATAAATAATCATCATTATTTATAAAAGTCGCCCTAGTGCTTTACGAGTATATTTCATTAGTGAGACTCTCTAGATTCAGGTATATCCGTCACTAAATCCAATTTCGTGTCCATAATTTACCCACCCGTAAATTATGACGACCACAGATAAACTAGTTGAATCATACACGTCACAGGTATCCGGATAATACCAGAGATATAGATGTAAACGTCAAATCTCTATAGGTATTAACCCGTCCACGTATCTATTAGCAATCTCTAAATAACAAACGGAACTTACTTCCGAAGTATACTGTGGCCACAGATTTAACAGACTGCTAATCATATATGGACTACTTATGTTCTGTACACAGAACTGACGGATCATATCTTGATACACACAGGATATCCTGAGGATCGGTCCACACCCAACGAACATGCGGAGGTCTGATCTAAATAGATCGGTGACGTGACTGCCATCTAAGTGTGGAGGATGTCTCATATATCCACAGTGGTATCTCAAGTCGAAGGACCACTATGCTACTCAACCCGAGAAAATTCTTATTGACGTTGGTGTACCATCCATTAAGAATCTTCGGTGAGTCGTTCAGTGTTTATCCACTATAAACACCTACACGTCTATACGAGTCTCCCCAGACTCATGGTTCATTGGGATAAACCATCGGACCAAGTCTCGATAAACGACATGTACTGGTCTCAACGGATTTGACTAACCGACCCGTGTTAGTGAATCTTGACCAGGAACTATATTTGATAATATACATTTAGCAGTGACACTTCCCAATGTCAATTACAAACTAGCTTTGTAACCGTGTACTGCATTATATATTATCGGGCCTTTGTCTAATATATACATATCACTAAACAATATTTAATTTCAATCTAATCGTAATAAGATCGAATACGTATATAAAAACAAAAGGTGCAACCATAAATAATTAATATTATGGAAAAAGGGGATGTTCGTATTCATGAATCAGACATAAATACGGTCCGGATTGGCCCTCTGAGCACCAACTCCAACAGGCCGAAATTATAACATTTTTCTTCAAAAAAATAACAATTTATTCTGGCCAAAATTTTACCACCGCATTTATCTTATCCAAAAACAATCATTATTTTAATATTTTTGCTAATAAATCCATGTGTCAAAAATACATGGTTTAGCCAATTAAAATTTGACAAATATAAAGAATATTCCAAATAACATTCTTAGTCAAAAAATATTAATTAACAATTTATTTAATTTATTTAATCTTATTAACAAAAAGACAAAATACAAATATGGAAAAATATTCCAAGAATATTCTCTAATTTATCATTATTAATAATTAATTAATTAATTATTAATAACAATAAAACAAGTGTCAAAATCTAATTGATCATTAATGTGTATCTAATCAAAATTACGTATCGTATACAAATTCACATTATTTAATATGCATGTGTAAATTATGAATAATCTAAATTATCCATAATTAATTACACAAGTGCTCAACGAGTTCACTTTATATTGCGGGACTCTCTAGATTCAAGTTTATCTATCACGAAAATTATTTCCATGTCCGTAATTTATCCACTCATAAATTACAACGACCAAAGATAATCAAGTTGAACCATTCAAGTCGAAGTCATTGCATATATTTAATCCTTCTATCATTGGTTATCTGAATCGTTCCAAAGATATAGAACAAACGTCAAATATCATCTATGAACAATTCATGTGTCGCGATATAATAATGATTCTTAAATAAATATTCGAAACTTGTTTCCGAATCATACCTCGGCCAAGGATTTTAAAGAATCACAAATTGGATACCTAAATCCTGTACACGGGACTGACAGATCCTCTCTGGATACATCACAAGATATTATGAGTATCAGTCCATATCCGACAAACAAGCGAAGGCCTGATCTTAAAATATCGTTAACGTGACTGTCATCAAAGTATGGAGGATATCTCACATATCCACAGTGGTATCACAAGTCAAGGGAGCTAATATGTTATTCGACTCGTCAAGATTCCTATTGACGTTGGTGTACCATCTATCAGGAATTTTCGAATGAGTCGTTCAATATTTATACAATAAATACTTATGTGTTTAGATAAGTCTCCCAAGACTCATGGTCTATAGAGACAAACCATTAGAACAATTCTAATATACAACATGTACTTGTCTCACGGGTTTACTAACTAACAAGGTATGTAAACATTGACCAGAAACCGTTTTAAGAATGAATTATATTGTGACAATTTTCAGTGACAATTGCAGCGCTTTTTCCATAACGTTACAACTATTCATTCTAAGGTCATTTTACGCCTAAACCACATAAAATTTTATATTGATGAAAACTACTAAATTTTATTCATAATAAAATATAAATGTACATTGTATTTACAATAAAATTTAGCGCTCTGAGCTCTAACTCTAACAAAATTATCATCCATTCACTTAAAAAAAAGTTAAAGTTCGAAAAAATTCTTCCTTTTTAAAAAAAAATTATCATATATCTAGCTCAAATTATGTAAAATGGACATTTTGCACCCCAAAGTTAGTAATTACGAATATTTTATATCGGAAAATTAGTTATGAAAATGATATTCTTAGACCAAAAAAGTAGGAATTTAGGTGTAAATTATTCATTATTTCATAACTTGAAATGGATAGATGATACTTTTTAAAAAATGAGGGATGTTTTCGAACTTTAACTTAATTTTGGATAGATGGATGATAATTTCTCTTTTTATTACCATAATAGGAATGACAATGGGGAGAGGATGAGAGAATATTCGCATCCCTATATTAGTCTTTGTCAATCTTCAAATGTTTATGTCTCCTCATAATTATTTGAGGAGATGGGATGAGGATCCCCAAATAATAAAAAAAAAGATCCTCGAGGGCCATTGAACCCCGAGAAATAGATAATTCTTTTAGAATAAATTCAAGTAATTTAAAATTTCAGTGGTTGAGCTATTACATTATCCAAAATAAAATATATTTATCCAAAAAATAAAAAATATCTATTATATAAAATTTATTACACCAATCACAATATATATTGGAGATTAAAATTCGAGTTTTCTATTTTTTGTTTGGTTCGTAACTTAATAAAATATCTTAATAAAATATGGATCTCTCATTAAAAAGTGACTGTTTGTATAAGTCCTAATACTATATATATATATATACACACACAACTATATAACATTATAAGTAGTAATATGAATATTTTTATCGAAATTTTTAAAAATAAATAATTAAAAACTTAAATGAGAAATGGATAGGGAATCGGGATGTGAATTTTTTTTGTCCCCGATCTTTTTTTTTTTTTTTTAATTTTTCACTCATCCGCCCTCCAATTATGGAGGGTCCTAGAAGTAGGGGTGGGCGCGGTTCGGTTTTTGCTAAAAACCGAACCAAACCATATTTTACGGTTTAGATTTTTTACCTCTCAAACCAAACCATTAAATAACGGTTTGGTTCGGATTGAAAATTTTTTAAACCAGCGGTTTACGGATTGGTTCGGTTCGGTTTACGGATTATTATATTTAAAATAAAATTTTCATCCACTTAAGTGAAAAAAAAAACTAGTATATCCAACAAATAGTATGAAGTGCTAGGGTGTAAGCTGTGACTTCATGGAACAAAGGCACTCCATAAAGGATTGAAAAATGAGGCACAATTAATTTTTGTATTTTTTAAAAATTACCTCGAATAATGATGCTACCATCATTCTAATTAAGAGACAAATCCAACATCTTACTTTCAAGAATAATGATGCTACCATAAAACAAATAAATTGAAGAATAAAAGTATTAACAAATAAATATATTAACAAAAATTTAAGAATAAAAGTATTAACATACTAATAAAAAGAAAACATAGAATAAAATTAAAAGAAAAATACAAAATTTTTATAAAAATTTTTATTTTTCTAATTATAACGGTTCGGTTCGGTTTAACAGGTGCGGTTCGGATTAGGTCCTGAACCGAACCGTAAACCGTTTGGGGTGGGCCAATCCGAACCGCAAACCGAACCGTTAGGAAAAAAACCATAAATTCGGTCTGGTTTAGTTCGGTCGGTTTTTTTGCCCACCCCTACCTAGAAGGCCTGTTCCCTTGGAAATTATTACCATCCCTGTTACCATCTCCCTTTTGTTATGATAAATAAATTTAATTTTCAATTTTACTAAACAAAATTTTCATTAGGCTTATTTTATTACATGCTATTATTGTTATTTATTTAACTGATAATATTATTTATATTTTGGTTACTTCATATTCTAATCTCAATGATTTAGTTAGGGATGGAAAAAAATGGAAATAGAAAAACCGAACCGAGCCGAAATGATAATATTTTAAATATTAAAAATAACTGTTCAAAATTTTAATTAAAAAAATCGAACTGAAACAAATTAGCACAATTTCTAACTAAAAAATCGAACCCAATAAAATTAATTGAATAATTTGATTCGTTAAAATTTTTAAGTCCAATCATGTTATTTTGTTATTTTATATTTTATATTTGTTACATTATTAAATTTATTTGATGTTTATTTATGATTAATTTCATGAAATGTTTGTAATTCTTATTTTAGTTATGATTTTTTTCTTACACATGAAAATTTTGAAAGTTTATAAAATCTCAAAGATATTTTTGAGATTCTAAAATTGTCTCATCTATATCACTTGTCACTACGTTTTTGTGAGGCAATATTATGAGTTATAAAATTACTTAGTATATAAACATTTGGTACAATATTCTTTAATAGGTGTTATTTAACACGTGTTATTTTAATGATGGAAATTTATGAAAATTATGTACTGTTTGATATAAAATTTTGTGACTTTATAAGATAATTTATATTCTTAATACAATATTTAAAAGTTGACTTATATTCTCAATCAATATTATATACCAAACAATAATAAGAAACTATGTATCTCAACTAGATAAACGCAATATTGCATGTCTTCAAAAATACAATCATTGCTTGAAAGGAAACCAAACCCTTCTCTTATTTATGCAAAAAAAAAAGTGAAATTTTATTGCTTAAACCAAGAAGCCCAAATGTTGACTTAGCTTAATTTATTTCACACACATTTATATTTATTCTTGTAGATTAATTGCCTGAACCTCATTTATAAGACATGTAGGTTACTCTGGATAGGCCTCGATGATGAATTGAAAACCCAAAACAGGAAGCTTGATGATTTTGTAACGAGGGAAGCCTCCATCCTCCAAAATTTTCTTCCATTGAAGCTCAGTCCTTTCCTTTCCACCGGAAGTGTTGACCATCATAACTAAATCAAACCTCAAACCAGTCTCATCAAATAATCCTTTGCCGTCAGGTTGAAGAACAATATCGACGATTATCACTTTTCCTGTTTTTTCAGGTATTGCTTTCCTGCAATTCTTCAGAATCTTCACACAAGCTTCATCGCTCCAAATGTGCAGTACCCACTGTATGTATATATGCATTGAAAGTACACAAAGTGTATTTATACAAATGAAAGCTTAATAATGTCGGGATATATATATATATATATTTATTTATTTTTCTCACCCCAAACACAATCCAAATGGTTTTCAAATATGTTAATAAAACTTGTAAGTTGGAAAGATAAAAGTTAAAAATATAAAAATTTTCTCAAAGATAGTCAAGAAATTATATATTTTTTCCTTATTTTTTCTAGACGTGACTGCACGAAAATCTCATGCAAACTCTCGCAAGAGAGAACACGCACACATATTGAGATTATAATGAGGAATTCCTCAACATATTAATTTGAGGGACATATCAAAAGACAGAAAGCACAAATTTAAAATTATTTGAAAATTGCTCGGTCAAACCCGATGGCATAAATCATATAAATTGATGTATTAAATATATATAAACTAAGTATGTTACCTTTAACAAAACTGCATCGGCATTAGGTACGGCGTGATGAAGCATATCACCAGCAACATGCGAGACCCCATCATACGACGGTGCGGTGGCGATGACATGTGGCAAATCAAAGTTGATACCTTTGATGTGTGGATACGATTTGACAATCTCCGCAATGGTTCCTCCAATTCCACCGCCAACATCCACCAACGATTTCAAGCAATCAAACCCATCTTTATAACTTGACACTATTGCCCTTGCTACTGAACTTGAGCTAGAAGCCATGGCATCATTAAAGATCTTATTGAACTTGTCATCTTGTGAAGCTACGTTCCACATGCTACGGCCATACGCCTTTTCAAAAGCAACACCGCCTTCTTTGACAGATTGACTTAGCGAATGCCACGAACCGGTCATGTGTGAATGATTCTCGGCTAAGAACAGAGGCCTCAGGCTATATTCAGAGTCAGTAACAAGCCATTTCGATGAGTGGGTCAGCCCGTAGAGGGTCTCTCCACCGTCCGATGGATGATCTGCGGTGAAGATGTTTTTACGGACTAACAATCTCATGATGCGTTCGAGGTAGGAGATTTCAGGAACTGAGGGAGAGTCAATGGATGAAGTTATTTGAGACAAGGTGATGGGGCCGCCATGAGAGTTGATAATGTCAGGTATTTGAAGCTCAATAGCACACTTCAAGGCAAAAGAATCTACAAAAGCAAACATGTGTTGCCATATTTCTGCTTGGCCTATTAGTGATGCTTCAGTTTCAAGTACTGATTCCATTCTCTTCTTCTCTCTGTGGTGAAGATCGATCAAGGTATCTACCTCTTTATATAGCGGCGCTAGTTATCATAACCATATTTTAATACTTGCGATTTTAAATATACAAATATTAATTTATGCGGTTAAATATTTTTTATTAATTTAAAATCATTTTTCCTGATTAGTGGTAGAAGATTTGAATACCCCTGAAATTATTTAAAAATAGTAAAAATTTATTTCAAAATTAAAATAAAAAACAACTCAATTAATAAAAAAATATTTAATGGCTGACATTAAAGTTTTTTTGTTTTTTTTTTAAAAAAAATATGTAAGAATAAAACTTGTATTTCTAAAACTACATAGATTAAAGTGTGATTATGGAAAATTATAAGATAATTAGGTTTCCCAAAGATTTATGCCAAATGATAGAAGTTGAGAAGGTTATATTTAGGGCAAATGATAATCAACTACCTTGTATATTGTCATAATAATACTTTAATATATATAGTTTTGAAAATGTAAGTTTTTGTCCGTATCATTAAATATTTTCCATTAGTTTGAGTCATTTTCATCCAATTAATTTCAAATGGCTTGAATACCCCTAAAACTATTTGAATATATATAGTAAAAGTTTTTTTTCAGAATTAGATGGAAACTTACTCAATTAACAACAAAATTTAATGACTCGGACTAAAACTTAATTTTTTGTTTTAAAAAAAAAAAAAATTCTAGGAGCTAAAACTTATATTTTTACTAAAATTTATATTTTCTAAAACCTTAGGAACTCAAAACTTGTATTTTTAAAATGGGATTAAATTATCCTTATGATAATTTATAGGATAATTAGATATCGTTTTAATTATATTTTAATCAGATTAAGATCGGAGGTTTTGACGCTTAACTCAATGGTTGAATTTTCTCCAACCAACGACTAAAGAAGGAGTGAAAATTGGATGTTGGACTTCGATTGAGTCAATTACGTCTTGTATTTTTTATCTGGATTAATTTAGCTTGCGAACTTGAGCTGATGATAAGAATATTTTGATTGTTGTGTTTTGTCTTTATAACTTTGGGATAGGGATAATATTTATTTTTTATTTGGGGAAGGGACGAAGATTATGTAACAATCCCATCCCCTCCTTATAATATAATTAAGTTTGAATATTTATTTTTAAATTTTTTTAATAAATATATTTAAATTATAATTTATAATTATATATATGTAATTAAAAAAATCTTAATATAAATTATAAATAATACCTTGACTTTAAATAAAATAATCAGGGCGTCAGATCTTTGTGTATATCCGCGCTCTCATACACTTTCTAATGATAAATTATTATTAAATTATGAACCAAGCAAAAAAGATAGTAAAATAAGCTTTATATATGATGAATTTGATCAAGATCAGAAGTTTAATAACAATTTTCCTTTTCTCGTCTCTTTCTTATTTCTGCTATTCTATACTGCCTATCTTTCTCTATTTATTTTAGGGTTCATCTAAAATTTGTCAAGGACGGTTAAAGGGATGTCAATCTTCTCTCCTCTCCATCCCTAAGCCCCAACAGTGCCTTTACGTCACAATTTACATGTCATTAATAAATTATTGGGAGATTAGGTATAAGATGAATAGATGATTTATGAAAAGATAAATTCGGCTGAAAAGCCAATTTACACAAAAAAGTTAATATATATATATAGCATTGATGGGATCCCACATCCCTATCATTAATTTCTTTGGGAACCACTACAAGAATTATGGCTTTTAGCGTCCAATAATTTAGCGTCGAAATAATTTTCGACGCTAAAAAACACTTTTAGCGTCGTAAATAATATTCGACGCCAAATATCAAGATTTTAGCGACGAAACCAATATTCGACGCCAAATATTCAACTTTTTCCGTCGAAAAAAAATATCGACGCTAAAAGTACACTTATAGCGTCGAAACATATTCGACGCTAACTTGTTTTACTATTCCAATAATTTTTGGCGCTAAATGTTATACTTTTAGCGTCAAATATATTTGTCGACGCCAAAAACTATACATTTAGCGTCGACTAAGTAGCGTCGCTAAAGGTTTAGGAAGATTCCACCGACAATCCTCTGATTTTTAGCGTCTAAATTTATGTCGACGCTAAAAATTGGACATATAGCGTCGAAATAATTTATTCGACGCTAAAAATAACAACAATTAGCGTCGAATTTATTTTTTCGACGCTAAATATAGATTAAAATGCAGAATGCCACCAACCCTTTTCCCTCTCTGTTTTTTCTCTCATTCTCTTCATTTTCATCCTCTGAAATCTCAGAATCTGTCCTCTGCAACCTCACAACTCTCCTACAAATTTTCAATAAAATTGTAATCAATTTTCCATAAGGTAAGTCTTCTTTTATATTTATTTATTATTTTTCAATTTTTATGATTATGTTTATTATATACTTTTTGTTAATGGTTTATGGTTCATATATGTAGATTAAGTTAATTAATTAACTAAATAGAATTTTTCTGTAAACTATTTACTTTATCAACTAAATATATATGTATATGCTTAAATAAATAATTAATGAATTAGTAATATTGATGAATGTAATATGATATTTAATAATTATATTATTATATTTAGGTATTTCGCTTAAATGGATAGAAATTGGATGAGCTCGCTGGATAGATTGAGTGTTGAATATCGTAATGGAGTGTATGAGTTTATGGAAGTCGCAAAGCAACACATTGATGCAGAAGGTCGTGTTCGGTATCCATGTGCAAATTATTTGAATAGGAAAAGGAAATGGTTAGATGAAGTTCATAATCATTATACATGCCAGGAATATCACCAACTTACCGTACGTGGATTTATCACGGTGAGCAGTATAATTCTCAGTCATGGTTTATTGATTCCGGTGAAGGGAGCAGTAGTTACAATCAACCTGTAAACGATGAGATAACCGATGTTTGCATGACTTACAAGGTCCACAACTTGGTCATAGTGTCAGTGGTGACATGCCAGTGTTAAGTGGAAATGATCAAAATTTATTAGTGAACTACTTGATGCGGCAAAAAAAATTCCATTTGAAGGTGTTGGAATGTCGATCTTGAATTTCGTTGTGAAATTATTACACATTAAAGTGATCAACAGAATGACCAACAAAAGTATTGATATGATGCTAGAGTTACTGGGCCAAATGTTACCGGTTGGAAGCGAATTGCCTAAGTCGTACTACGAGGCAAAGAAAATGTTGCGTGATCTGGGAATGGGGTATGAATCCATTCATGCTTGTAAGTATGATTGTGTATTATTTCGTGCAGAATATGAATCACTTGAATATTGTCCGATATGTGGTGAAAGTCGGTACAAAATCCGTGGTACGGGGAAGAAAGTGCCTCAAAAGATATTGCGATATTTTCCTTTAACGCCCAGGCTGCAGAGATTGTTCATGTCACGACACACATCAACTGACATGATGTGGCATCGTGAAAAGAGGATCGGTGCAGAGGGCATACTTAGACATCTTGCGGATGGAACCGAGTGGAAGGAATTTGATGACATGTACCCTCGTTTCGCTGAGGACTCCCGTAATGTCAGGTTAGGTCTTGCCTCTGATGGTTTTAACCCATTTGGGAATATGTACAACTCTTATAGCATCTGGCCCGTTATTGTTATTCCATATAACTTACCTCCATGGAAATGTATGAAGGATCCGTTCATGTTTATGTCATTGCTTATCCCTGGTCCACGTTCCCCTGGTAAAGATTTGAATATTTACTTGAGACCATTGATCGAGGAGTTACAAACATTATGGAATGTGGGTGTGCATACCTATGATGCAACTTTCGAGTAGTATTTTCAGATGCATGCCGCATTATTATGGACCATTAATGATTTTCCAGCTTATGGTTCATTATCTGGATGGAGCACTAAGGGATACATGGCATGTCCAGTTTGTGCGGGTCAAACACCTTCGCAACGATTATGGAATAAAATAGGATACACAGGGCACATGAGATTTCTTGAGTTGAGTCATCCTTGGCGGATGAGTAAATTATTTAACGGTCAACATGAACCTCAGAGTATGCCCAGTCCATTGTCTGGATTCGACATAGTTTGCCAACATCAACATCTCAGAGACAGTACACCAGGTAAACATCCTAATAATAGAGATAAAAATCGAAAACGCTTACCTGAAGAGTTGAATTGGACATGAAAAAGTATTTTCTTTGAGTTAGAATATTGGGGGACTCTGAGTTTGCGACATAATTTGGATGTAATGCATATAGAAAAAAACATTTGTGAGAGTTTAGTGGGCACACTATTCAATATTCCGGGTAAGACAAAAGACACTGTAAATGCTAGATTGGACCTACAAGATCTTAGAATTCGTAGTGAATTGCATTTACAAGTCACTTCTCGAGGTCTTATTAAGCCACCTGCTAGTTATGTGCTCACTCAATCAGAGAGAAAATCATTCTGTGATTGGCTGAAAATGGTTAAATTCCCTGATGATTATGCATCGAATATTGGGCGTTGGGTCAGAGATGATACAATAACGGGATTAAAGAGTCACGATTGTCATGTGCTTTCGAGATTCTCCTTCCTGTTGGCATTCGACCTTATCTCCCCCCGAATGTATGCGACGTCGTACTTGATCTATGTGGCTTCTTTAAACAATTATGTCAGAGGACATTAACCACAACTGTTATTGACGAACTTGAGCGAGGAATCGTGATAATCCTATGCAAGCTGGAGCGAATTTTGCCACCCACTTTTTTTGATGTGATGGTACATTTGGCCGTGCATTTACCGGCTGAAGCTAGAAAGGGAGGTCATGTCCATTACAGATGGATGTATCCCATTGAGAGGTACTATATATATACAGTTTTAAATATTACATTCTTAAATTTTTACTGTGCATTGAATTTAGTTTTAATGCAAACTTGTTGTCATATCCGCAGGGCTTTGGGAGATTACAAACAATATGTGAAAAACAAGGCGCGCCCTGAAGGGTCAATAGCTGAAGATGTTGTAATAAGTGAAGCAATAACATTTTGTTCGATGTACATGCAGATTATTGAAACTCATTTTAATCGTCGGCCACGAAACTATGATGGAGATGCAAGTAATTCACAAGATATCACAGTGTTCCGTCAAAATTGCAGACCATTTGGAGCAGTAGGTGTCAAATTACTAACCCTTCAGGAAGTTCAACGTGCGCATTGGTTTATATTGAGTAATTGTGATGAAGTGCAACCGTATTTAACGTAAGTTTTTCTGGTGCATAACCATAGTATTTTTGCCATACATTAACCTAACTCATTTTTTGTAGGCAATATCTAACAATGCTACAATGTGGTGGTGACCATAACGTTGATGAAACACACAAAAAAGAATTTCCTAAATGGTTTGAGACAACTGTAAAGCCTAACATTTTATATTTATTTTTATCCTAACATTACATATTTCAGTTTGTTATATTAACACATCTATTTCTCTCATTGTTAGATTAAGAACCAAGTGCAAAATGGTCAATTGGACTCGTCATCCTCGTTGGTTTCTTTGGCTTATGGGCCTCAAAAGCAGGCTTATGAATACAGTGGATGCATTGTCAACGGAGTTAGATTTCATACCGAACAGTGAGATGTTACTCATGTGACTCAGAATTATGGAATTGTAGTCCAAGGAGAACACGGCTCAGATCTTATTGACTTCTACGGAGTGTTGCAATCGGTCATTGAGTTGATACCGACCCAGACGACATATTGTGCTATTCGACTGTAAGTGGTTTGACACAAATGCCAGAAAGAGGAGAATTCAAGTTAGTAATCATCTAACGTCAATTAATGTTCAACGTTTTTGGTACAAGAATGATCCATACATTTTTTGTACCCAAGCACGTTCAGTGATATATATATCTGATCCAAAGTTAGGAAATGGATGGATGGTGGTAGAAAAGTTACAACATAGGGGCATTTGGGACACGCATGAGAAAGATAGAGTTGACATATCAGATGAAACACAAGAAGTCTCCGGCAACTTCGAAGTTCCTGAACAGATATTTTATGGACCAACTGTCACCGTTCCTGAAAATATCGCATTAACACAAGATAGTACAGACGTTGAGATAATTCCTCATTCTGAAGTGAGCGTTGAAGTAGCAAATGAAGAAGAATTTGACACTGAAGATGACTTCGATTCCAGTCACGAATCCTCAAATACCGAAGATAATAGTGATTAATGAAGTTAGTGTATTTTGTGATTGATGAATAATTTTCTGGATTATAATGTATGGTTTTGTTTTTTTAATTATTATTTAAATATGGTTGTTGTTTTTAATTATTATTTAAATATGGTTGAAAGATTGTCGTAATTAATTATTAATAGTATAATTATCATATAATTGTTATTATTATTTTTAATGGAAGACATTTAGCGTCGAAATATAATAATCGACGCTAAATGTCTTTCATTTAGCGTAGATTATTATATTTCGACGTTAAATAAAAAAAATTAAATTTCCCGGAAAAACAACCCTAATTTTTTTATAAACCGTCAACTTTTTAGCGTCGAAATTATTTGCTTTTAGCGTCGATATTATTCGACGAAAAATTTAAATTTGGCGTCGAAATATAATTGACGCTAAATGTATTTCATTTAGCGTCGAAAGTATTCAATTGCGACGCTAAATAAAAAAATTAAATTTCCCAGAAAAATAACCCTAATTTTGTAATAAGCCGCCAACGTTTTAGCATGAAAATTATTTGTTTTTAGCGTCGAAACTATTCGACGCTAAATGTCCATTAAATCCCTAAAACCAGTGTATTCTTCTTTCTCGTCTCAGACGATCAAAAAACGCCCCTCTCACTGTCATCTGCACGTATTCTCGGCTCCAACCACTCATTTCAGCAAATTCATCGACTTTACATGTAAGTCTCATTGCATGTTCATGTTCAATTAGGTTTTTGTTGCTATAAAGCTTTTCAATTAGGTTTTTGTTGCATTTTGAGAGAGTGATGATGATGATGATTAGTGTATTTGATGATGATGATGAAGGGGTGTGGCTGATTTTGAATTAGGTTTTTGTTGCTATAAAGCTTTTCAATTAGTTTTTTGTTGTTGTTTGAGAGAGTGATGATGATGATGAAGTTAGTGATGATCAAGAGAGTGATGATGAGGATTGAAGTTAGTGTATTTGATTTGGCTGATGAAGGGGTGTGGGCAGAACAGCAGCAAATTCTTCCCAGAACAGCAGCAAATTGCTGATGTAGATGTTTGCGGAGAGTTGTGGAATTTGAACTATTTTTGTCGGTTCGTTAGCATTTGATTTTATGTTTTTATTTGCTTTTGTTCCTGTCTGATTGTTTAGTTATATGAAAATATAATTTGATCCTTTGAAGTTTACAAGTGTATTTAAGGATCTCATGCTTCTTATTTTGGTTTACATGTATTAATCATGCATGGGTTATTTTATCCTTTTGTCCTGCTACTTAACCTGATAATTCTAGTTGTGTGTTTGTCTTTGCTTTGAGCTTTTCCACTAAAAGATTTTCTGTTATGTTGTCACAATAAATTAAATGACATTTAAGATGCAGTCGTTTAGTTTGTTAGATTGGATAGATCATCTTAATATGTGTTGATGCAACAAGCTTTGATGGAGGTTGTAAAAATAGATGACTTGGCTGCTTGACTTGGTTTCTCCCAAAACCTAGGAGCTACGTCTACTGTTCTGCTGCTTTATGATTAGGCAATGTCACTGCATCAACATAAAGTATGGACTCCTTTGTGATATCGATCTGCAGAGCCTAAAACTTTGCTTTGCTGCAGCTTGATAATTCGTTGTTGCATTAGATGTAGATGCAAATTTATATTCTCTTATGGATATTCTTTCATAGATGCATTTCATAGTGTTTTGCTGCAGCTTGATAATTCGATGTTGCATAACTTGCATTAGCTATACATACAAAGTTGTATTCTCCTATGGATATTCTTCTATAGATGCATTTTATAGGTCTAGATAGTAGAAGAACTTGTGAGTGCCGTGAGGGACTAGAAGAGCTTAAGGGTTTGGAATTGCATGGCTTGTGGTGAATTTGGCGTTGTTTGCTTGTGGCTATGAGAGTGAGAGCTTTGTATATTTTTGTTTGTGATTCTTGTATGTGAGTGAGATTTAGGTGAGCGAGAGAGGGAAGGCCAAGGCCGAGAAAATTCTGATTAACATTAAATTTTGGAATGTGTTTGGTTTGGTTAAGTTTAGTTTGGTTTGGTTTTGTAATATAATGTTCATACATATACTATAAAATGCATGTGTTTGTTTGGTTTCGTTCTATTACATTCAAAATGGGGTATGAAACTTTTTGTGTTTTTGCAGATGGCACCGGGCAATCGCAGACGGGCTAATGCGACTCCATCTACATCAGCAAGGACAACTGGCCCTGGTGGAGCCTCTGCTAGCACAGGTGAGTCCAGTACAGCGAAGGGTCGAGGACGCACCCGTGGCCTGGGGTTGTCTAAGTACGTTAAGACTCACAGCCGTATCCGGATTGAGATATCAGATGATGGACACAGTCAAGTCGGACAACATAATTCAGCGTTTAATACAGCCATAGGAGCTGTAGCTCGATATGAAGCTCCCCAAAACTACGTTTCTTGGAGAAAGATATCGTGGGAGACGAAAATCAACCAGCTATTCTCTTCACTACATATAAGTTTTCGATATTGTTTGTTAGTTAACATTTGTATTTTATACTGATTTTTACTCGGTTGTTATTCATGTAGGAGTGGTTCGACTTCGATCTGACCAAAGTGAATGTCCAACAATATATTGACTACCACATGGGGAAAAGTTATAAAGATTATAGGACAAAAGTCCTGAAACCAATATTCGACGAACATGGACCTTCAGATGCTCCACAACACAAGCCTGATTTTATAGATGAGAAAGACTGGACATTCTTATGTGAGCTTTGGTCTACCAAAAAACACGAGGTAAATTTTGAAATAAAAGGAAATTTATAATTGTCTTTGTTTTCGGTACTTACATTGTTGGTAAATGCAGGATAAATGTCACGCAAATGCGGAAAATCGAAGTCACTTGCGTTTTAACCACCGTGGAGGTTCGAAGCCATTTATCCAACATCGTGCTGAACATTCTGAGGTAAATATTGTTGGGGTTGGTGCTCAGAGCGCCAATTCCCGGTTGTATTTCTTTTGAATACTTCTGTAAAACATTATTATTATGAATAATATATGCAGTTTCTATAATATAATCTATATTTTAAATGGTAAAGACGTAATGACCTTAGAATGATTAGTCATGGTACTGTTGCAAAAGCGTCGCAACTGACATTGAGTGGTATCATGATGTTGTCATTCTCAGATTGTTCATGGTCAAGGTTTACACTACTTGGTCAGTATAGTAAACCCGTTGAGACCAGTACATGTCGTATACTGGAATATATGATTCCAATGGTTTCTCAATGAACCATTAGTCTTGGAGACTAGTATAGACGTGTAGGTGTTTATAGCGGATAAACACTGAATGACTCACCGAAGATTCTCAATGGATGGTACACCAGCGTCAATAAGAATCTTCTCGGGTTGAGTAGCACTTGTGATTCTTAGACTTGAGATGCCATTGTGGGCACATGAGATATCTTCTACACTTAGATGGCAGTCACGTCGCCGATCTATTTAGATCAGACCTCCGCTTGTTCGTTGGGTGTAGACAGATCCTCAAGGTGTCATATGTGTATCAAGATAGGATCCGTCAGTTCTGTGTACCAGAGCATAGGTAGTCCATATGATTAGCAATCAGATAAAACCATGGGCCCGTGGTAAAGTTTAGAAGCAAGTTCTAAACATTCTTTTAGAGATTGCTAATGGAATAGTCGACTGGATAATCCCCATAGAGATTTGACGTTTACATCTGTATCTCTGGGATTTATCCGGATACCTATGACTGAGGAATTATACATTTGCCATGACCTCGACCTGTATGGTTCAGCGAGATTATCCGTGATGGTCATAATCTACGGGTGGATAGATTATGGATACGAAATTAGATTTCGTGACGGATATACCTGAATCTAGAGAGTCTCAATAATGAAACATACTCGTAGAGCACTAGAGCAACATTAATAAATAATATTGATTATTTATAAAGTCGTTTAAAGGTTAAACGCAAGATACGTGCTAAAGGGACTAGATAGTCATTTGCCTAATTATTGTGTATTTATATTTAATACTTTATTAATTTAAATACACATTAATTAATAGTCAAAATGAGTTATTTGACTTATATCCTAAATGAATATATGTTTTTAATATTTAATGTAAATATTATACATATATTTAATATATTTGTATTTGATTAATTAATTAATTATTTAATTGTTAAATGATTAAATTAATTAAAATATAAATATCTTACATTAGGATATTTGAAGTAAATGATATTAGTTGCCTTTGTTGACTTAAATAAATATCCATAAAGTGTTTTAGATATTTATCAAGTTGATTAAATGATTTTGAAATGAAAATATTTGGTATATGCT
The DNA here is from genome assembly GCA_019454045.1 of Zanthoxylum bungeanum. Lineage (NCBI taxonomy): Eukaryota > Viridiplantae > Streptophyta > Magnoliopsida > Sapindales > Rutaceae > Zanthoxylum > Zanthoxylum bungeanum. The sequence continues at coordinate 112,959 of SKCR01000143.1, forward strand.
TGCTTGATTTTCGGCCAAGGCTAAAATTGTAGAAGTATATATTGTTTTCATTTCTTTTTCATTTGATAACCTAATACACTTTACTAAAAGAAACTCCATTGAAGAAGCCAAAGGAAACTTGAGAAAAGAAAGACAAAAATCAAGAAAGCTTGGATTTTTAGTAAGTTTCTTGAACTTGCTATTAGTAAGGAAATTGTTCCTTAGGTCTAGGCTTTAATATATGATATTCTTAGGTTATTTCTTTCTTTGTTCCTTGTGGTTTTTGTTGATGGAAGTTTTGATGGAGGTGTAAAGCATGTGTGATGAAGGAAGTGTATGACTATTGTAGTAATAAGCTTTCTTTTAAGGTTTTGGAAACCATGTTGCTAATCTAGAGTTGTTGACCTACTCTTAGATGACCTAGATTTGATCTTGAGTTGTTTCATTGTGTTGAGACTTGGATTGGATGTAAGAATGATGATTGAAACAATTGATTTAACTAATTTGGTCTAATTTGTCCAATTTGATGAAATTGAAAAAATTAGGGTTCATGACCAATTCCAAATTTGGGGCTTTTCATATATGTTGTGTATTTGTGTGTTTATATGATGCATATAAAGTTTCATGTTCATTGGATTGCATCTTGATGTGTTTTGAGACATGAAATGACAAAAGGCACAAAATGCCCTCCTTTGGAGGCTCTCGGCCTTGGAGTTAGATTTTAGGGATTTTGGTTGTTTTGGTGTTTTGATGTTTTGAACATGCTAAGTTCATCTTAGAAATGATTTAGAATCATTCAAAATTGATTTGATCAATTTCGGACTAAAATTGACAAAAATACCAAGTAAGGGTAATTTGGTAAATTCACCTAAATATGATTTATTGAATTTTATTTCATAATTTGATTATTGGAATATCAAATAAATATGTTTATTTAATTAATCTGAGAAAAAGTTTTGAAATCGGAAATTTTGATTTTCCCACTTCCGCTGCGATACCGGATTCAGCCCCTATAAAAACCCCTACATATATCCTAACGTAAAATTTAACAGTTCATTGGTTTAACTAATGTGGTATAATATTGAATTTATTTTCTGTTTATAACAGAGTAACACAGGTGAAGTGCAATCATTTCCAGATTTTTTCTGTGTGACGCATTACAATGAGAGAAACAAATGGATAAATGAAGAAGCCAAACGCTGCTATGTAAGTTTCAGTTTTTAAAATAAAATAATTAATATTATATATATTAATTTTTTTTTCTCAAATTCTAATATTAACTTATTTTTTGAAACAGAACGAAATGATGGAACTCCAACATCAAACTCAGGAGACAGGGTCCGACCCGATACCAGATGAGCAGTTATCGCAATTGGTTTTCAAGAATCAGACAGCTTACAATGTTGGCCTTGGCACTCGTAAGAAGCCGACGTCATCTGCACGCAGTACTGTTAATTCGGAAAATGCCTCTCTTCGAGACGAGTTAGCCACCACCCGAGAAGAGCTACAACAGACTAAGGACGAGCTAAAACAGGTCAAGGTGGACCATGAGAAGAGGATGGAGGATCTCCAACAACAAATGATGGTTTTCCGTCAGATGTTGGAGGCCTCAATCAGTCAGGGTGCATCGGGCTCGAGCGTCCCCCCATCACAGCAGCAATAAATTTTATATTTGGTTTTGTATAAACATTTTGAACAAATAGTTTTAATATAATATGTTTTTTTTCTAAAAAAAAATTGAATATAATAATTATTATAATATTTCATAATTCTGTTATTAATCAGAATTTTTTTCAATTAAATTAAATATTAAATCAATTATTTTAGACTAAAAATAAGTAAATTAATAATTTTTTAAAAAAACAAATTTTTTTTAACTATTAGCGTCGACACAGTCGACGCCAAAAGATTTATTTTGGCGTCGAACATGTCGACGCTAATAGTAACAAGAAAATCGCCGCAGTAAGTACACATATATTACTTTTTTAATATACTCTAGCATCGAAAGTTTTCGACGCTAAAAGTCTAACTTTTATCGTCGACTTATTTCGTCGCCCAATATAACCTATAGCGTCAGAAAATTTAATTTAGCGTCGAAAAATATTGGACGCCAAATACAGTCTTTAGCGTCGCAATTTTTTAATTCGACGCGAAAAGTTATTCTCGTCGACATTTCAGCGTCCACTTTTGGCGTCTGATTATTTCGACGCTAAAATTATTTTGCGTCGAAAATATGATTTTTGGCGTCGATTTATTTCGACGCTAAAGGGTATAATTTTTGTAGTGAACCACATCCATATTAATTGAATTTTTTGCTAATTTGTATTTTATTTTATTACTTTTAATATTAACTTATCGAATGGATCCAGTTTTAAGATGAGCCACGTATATTTTAATAGCAATGTACGATTAAGATTTTACTATATTTAAATTATAATCCAATAACTACCGATCATAATTTATAAATAGTTCAGTACAAAGTTCATCTCAATATTAAATCCAAATCTTAATTTATTATGGGGAGATTGTCACTTTCTCCCTAATGTTTACCACATAAGCCACTTACCCTCTATTATTTTCATAATACCATAAGGCCAAAGAGTTAAAAAAATATTTTTACTTTTACATATCTATTCGTGCAATAAAATAATTAACATTTTTTTACAGTACTATTTGTTGGGATTTTTATGCCCGACAAGCAAATATATTCGAAACATGATTGATTAATAAATTTGTGATTCTATTTTATTCCATGTATGCATTTTGATTTACTTTATAAAATTCATGAAAATTTCGTGATTATTTATGTAGCTTTGAATTAAACATATATGTGTATGTAAAATGTTACATACATATATGCATGGATAAAATTTAAAGAGTAATAATCAAAATTTGTCCATGACTATGATTTGAAGTTGAGAATCTTCAAATCCAAAGTTATAAATACAGTTCATTCCATTATGAATGATATAGTTATATCCAGACTATATTATGTAGAGACATAAAAATAAATGAGTTTTATATAATAAGATTATATTGGACAGGACCAGATAAAATTGAAAAGTTCTAATAATTTCCGTTAAATAAAGAACATCAATTTTATCATAATGATGGTCATATATGTGATGATCTTAATTCATTGTATTTAGCAGACTCCTATATCATATTAATTTATTCTTTAATTTACTCGGTATGGTTTTGTATTTATTACATTCGTAAACCTTGTATTTTGAGAATGAGTTGAATGAATAGCTGGGAATGCTAACCTGATATAATGAAATCCGTTCATAAGATTCCCTTGTTTGTTAGTTCATGACCTGAACGATTAGCGCGCAAATTCATAAAAGTTATGAATTAATTGTTCACTTGAGAACTAACGGAAGTCAAGGATAAAGATGTAATTGGAGAGGTTAACAGATTTTTTATACCTAGCTCCTTTACGAATCTGTTATGGAGGATCACTACATAGGTAATGACTATATCAATGGACGAATACTTTGTGTAATTAATTCTATAATTCTGAGAGTGCAATTCTGGGTATTAGTGGTAGGAGTGGGCATCGGATCGGATCGGGCCTGATCCGATCCGATCCGATCCGATAAAATCGAATCGGATCGGATCGGATCAGGCTGTCGAATCCGATCGAATCACGACAGATAGATTTGTCGGATTTCGGATCGGATCGGATAAAATCCGATCCGATCCGATTCGATCCATTTTTTTTTAAAGCATGTGCAATGAAACCTAATTATCTAATCTCATCTTTGTCTTCGACACCAGTAACAAATCAATCATCTTTTTCTTCGACACCAGTAACCACTCCACTCTTCATCTTCCTCAATCGCCGAATCTTCAAACCAAACCAGTAACCACCATCGTCCACTTGAAGCAGTCTTCTCTCCGGCAGTCTCCGAGTTGAATCAATCTGCTCACCGGCAGTCTTCGAGTTAGGAAGCCATTCAATTCAAGGTTGGATTTTTATGGTTTGCAACTTTGCATGTATTACGTATATATTGCCTAACTTAATTATGTATATATTGCCATTTTTCATTTGATTCATCATTCATTGATTGTGTTCTCGTTCTGGTTCTGTAAAGGGTTTTCAAATTTTTTTTGGGTGGTCTTCGAATCTGCAAATTTTTTCATTTGATTGTGTTCTCTGTTGTTTTGTTCTCGTTCTGGATCTGTAAACTTGACGAAACTTAGATTGGGACAAACGAGACTAGCTAGCAACGGCAAGCAGAGAGAAATGACGAGCAATTGCAACCAGAGAACAACTGCTAGCAGCAAGCTTACAGTTGGATGCGATTCTTAGATTGTTTTTTTTTTTTTGTTTTTGTTCTAGAATTTGTTTTTGTTCTGTGAAAATTGGATGCGATTCTTAGATTGTTTCTGTTTTTTTTTTAAAAAACATATTGGTGAAGCTTGTCGCAAAGGCATTTTATATGATGAAAATGAGATAATCAGTCAAGAAGTGACAACAAAGTATAGATGCTTGATCCTGAAATCACCCATCAACAAAGTTGATCTCAATTGAATTTGCGCACACAACTTGTTCTACAAAATTACTAGAACAAGTTTGTGAAATTGTGTTGAATAAATCTATGTTTCGATAGTGATTTAGTTTGTGATGTATGGTGGAAGAATTGAGGATTTGGATATTACATTTTCATTTTTCAATACCAGTGGCAGTAGGTGAACTATTGATTTTTCCATCTGATTAGAAGAAGATACATAGCTTTTGTGATGTATGGTATCTTACATTTTCAATACCAGTAGGTGAATTATTGCTCTTTGGATTTATCATCAGGTTTCAGTTAAACTTGAATATCAATCATGGTTTATATGGAATGTGTTTAGCTTTGCTGGATATTGTTAAGATATGAAGGAGTGGGTTTGAAGTAAAGTAATTGAATTTCCTGTTTGCATTTAACTATGATATGTAAATGACCATACTTCTGTAAGCAATGAGATTGCAGTTTATTGGATTCTGTTTTAAGATACCTTTATTTACTTCTTGAGCTTATCATATTGACAGTATGATATATAGAAGGCAGAAGCTACTGAAACATAGAAGCTATTGTGATAATTCTTAATTTCTTATGAAAAATTTCTTCTACAATGTAATACTGAATACTGAAACAGGAACTTGAATTTGAATGGAATGTAATCAATGTATGATCAGTAGTTAGTATCATATGTCTAAATTCTAATTGTTTATTTTATTTTTCTTGTAGATGAGTGGGTTTGAAAGCTCACACGACATTAGTGGGTCGGAATCAGATTCATTTGATGTACAATTAAGAGAACCAAGGAAACAGAAGAGACCGTCATTGTCAAAAAAACATGATTCTTCGCCATCAATCACATCAGTAGCAAATAAAATAAGAAATAAAAGATCTGAAGTGTGGAAAGTTTTCCGCATGTGTGAAGATAATCAAGATAGGGCTGAATGTATGTATTGTCATAAGACTTATGCTTGTAGTTCGAAGGATCGGTCAACAACCAACTTGAAGAGGCATATGGAGGCCTGCAAATCATATCTGGCTTATTGTGAAGCACAAGGTGTTTTGGTTGGGGTTGGTGAAGAGGGAGGCACGAGTGGAAATCTCTCCGTGAGAGATGGTCATTTCAATCAAGCAGCGTGTCGGAAAGCAGCTGTGAAGATGATCATTGTTGACGAGCTACCATTTAGCTTTATAGAGAAAGAGGGTTTTCGACATTTCTGTAGTGTTGCCGTCCCTCGTTTTGATGTCCCATCTCGTAGGACTATAACAAGAGATATCCTACAGTTGTTTGCTGATGAAAAAGTGATGTTGAAGAGTATTTTATCTGCGGGTTATCAGAGAGTTAGTTTGACCACCGACATATGGACGTCAATTCAAAATATTAATTACATGGTTATCACTGGACATTTTATAGACAATGATTGGCAGTTGCATCGGCGAATCCTTAGCTTCTGTCCAATTAACAATCACAAAGGAGACACTATCGGAAGGTTAATAGAATCTTGTTTACAGCATTGGGGTATTGAGAGAATTTTCACTATAACTGTGGATAACGCCAGTGCCAATGCCGTAGCCATCCAACAGTTGGTGAGGAAGATGAAGACGTGGAGGGGAGATGCATTGGTGCTTAATGGAGAGTATGTGCATATGCGGTGTTGTGCTCACATATTGAACTTAGTTGTGTCTGATGGTTTGAAACAAATGGATGACAGCATTATAGCAATTCGAAATGCTGTTAAGTATGTGAGATCTTCTCCATCAAGATTGGAAGCATTTAAATCGGCGGTAGCACGTGAGAAGATTGAGAGCAAGGGCAGTGTCATCTTAGATGTTCCTACTAGGTGGAATTCCACCTACTTAATGTTGAATGCTGCATTAGACTTTCAGAAGGCCTTTGATCGAATGATTGATGATGATGGTCACTATGCTCCATATTTTAGAGATGATGAAAATGGGAGCAAAAGGGTTGGGCCTCCTACAGATATAGATTGGGAGAAAGCTCAATACTTTGCTGATTTTTTGGAGATTTTTTATGATGCAACGAATATGTTCAGTGCCTCATCCACCGTCACATCTTGTTTCACCTACAATGAGATTTGCAAGATTCATACAAGTTTGAAAAACCTGGCGCGTAATGAACATCCTCTTTTGCATGACATGGCATTATCTATGAAGATGAAGTTTGATAAATATTGGGAGACCACTGCCAAAATCAATAAATTATTGATTGTGAGTACTATTCTTGATCCACGACGTAAGATGACATTTGCCTCTGTTTGCTTTGGTATACTGTTTGATAATGATGATGTGAAGATAGAGGAAATGAGAAAGTCTTCTAGAGATTTATTGAAGAGATTATACGATATGTATAATGATTGGTATGGCACAAATGGGTTGTTTGTTGACAGTGATGGATCAAGGGCTGTGGGTGTAACTGGTGTTGGTGGAGATGGGTCTAGTGCTACACAATCTCAGCCATTTGTTAGACCGCGAGTACAAGATAGAGTGCGTAAGCGCAATACAAACTTGCAACCTGATGATCCATTTCAAGTTTTTCAGACTAGTCATGCAATGCATCAAGAGGATAGTACTGAGGTTGAAATGTATTTAATGGAACCCTATGAGATTAGTCGTGACCCTAGCTTTAGTGTTCTGATGTGGTGGAAAACAAATACCGGTAAGTATCCAATTTTGGCTAGGATTGCTCGTGATATTTTTGCAATGCCGGTATCAACTGTGGCATCTGAATCGGCATTTAGTACGAGTGGTCGTGTTCTTGACAGTTTTCGTAGCTCATTAACTCCTGTTATGGTCGAGGCTCTAATATGCACTCAAAATTGGATACGGAATAGGCTTACAATTGACAAAACCAATGAAGTGGAAGCAATGTTATTGGAGGCAGAGTACTACGAAAAACTTGAGGAAGGTAAAAACAAAATTATTAATTACTTAATTAGTTTTTTAATTTTTAATTTTTTATAATGAATACCATTACATTAAATGCAAACTTACTAACTGTGAATAATTTTTATTTTATTTTATTTGAAGAATATCACAAGACACAAGTTACGATCTGAATCACAATCACCGGATCATTATCTTTGAAGGTAAAATTTTGACAAAGTTATGTTTTTCTTTGATTATTTATTTGAATAAGCATATACTTATATTTTATATTTCAGAAACATTGTTTGTTAATTTCCATCTTTTGCAGGCTTGATGTTGTTGTGGTGCTACTGCCGTGCTGGAAGTGGAATGACACTGGGAATACTGGATAATGGATAGTATTGTGGATTGATAATTTGATCTTGTGGGCATGTTGGTTGTGTTGTGTGTAAACTTTTGGCTTTCGTAGTTTTGTACTTTTGTTGATCTTGACATCTTGATTTTGTGGTATTGTTATGTGTAGTGTGTACTGCAGTAACTACTATTTTATTTTTCTTCATCTTGTAGTCATGTTGTAACATGTTATTGTCATTGTTGTGTGTACAAAACTAGAATCAGATGAAAAATGCTTGTGCTGTACTGCTGCTGTCTGTCTGGTGAATAATCGGATCGGATCGGATCGGTCCGATCCGAAATCGTCCAATTTCGAACCGGATCCATCCGATCCGATCCGATTCGAAGCGAATCGGATCGATCCGGTTCGAAATTGGACGATTTCGGATCGGACCGATCCGATCCGATTAGAATCGAATCGAATCGAGTCGATCCGATTCGATCCGATAATTATCGGATCGAATCGGATCGAGTTCGATTCGCTGATCCGATCCGATCGGATCGTATATATCAACAAATTTCGGATCGGATCGAATTCGGATTCGGTTCGATCCGATCCGAATTCGACAATGCCCAGGCCTATTTAGTGGAGTTACTCCAGAATTAATAATTTTCGTTTGATTAATAAAAGAGTTTATAATTAATCGACGGAATTATTGGAGCTTAGAATTATAGGTCCATCGGTCCTCTCGTCGTCTTCTATCACTATTCGAACGATTATAATTGCGAAGAAAAATAGTTAGGAATTATTTAAAATAATTATGAATTATTTTACACTGTAGTTATTCCATAAAGCTCTTGTTCGGAAATTATGACAAATGTTGTCCTAATACATTTATTAATAGATAATGTATCTATTTATTAATTTATGAAAATTAATATTTAATTAATTTTATTAATTAAATTTTAATTTAAAAGGATAATATTTCAAAAGTTGAAATTTTGATAATTTATTTTAATGAATTATCTTTGATAATTTATAGGATAAATATCAAAGGATTTTATTTTTGATTTTTTGAAAATTAAAATTAATAATATCCTTAAAAGGATTTGTTTGATAAATTTGAGTTGATCAAAAAGTTTATTATTCAAAAACAAAATCCATATGCTATTAAGATAGAATAAAAAAAAAAAAAAACAAACGTGAGCAAATAATTGGATAAGGAATTGAACCAATTTTTGATTAAATATCAAAAAGCAGGAACAACAACTGGGTGATAAACAACAAACGTGGGGGTGCTGGAAAAATAGAAAAGAAAAGGAAATAGCTTTCTTTTATTTTTCAAAAAAATTGGTTTTGAGAAAATCAAAAGAAAATAGCATCCAAGATTCGTCTCATGTGCTGAGTACACGAATCCTTCACAAATTAGAGTGTTATTCGCATTTATTTTACGCCCACACGTGCCGTTTGAGGTGAGGAGATAAGACGAGGAAGATCGTAGTTCAAAGAATCGATTTACAAAGATATCCAGATCTGCATGTATATTTCTTACTTGAGTCCTAAATATTTATATTATGAATATACTAGAAAATACGGATTCAGTTTTGATTGTTCATGTATGAAAAATAAAATTTTTTTTTCTGTTACCCAACACGATTTCCGCTGTGCATGAACTCTGAAAACCAACACTATTAAATTGACATTTCTCATATATTTTCCTATGAATTTTGAGTTGTAATCTTTTAAATTACTTTAGGAAAAGTATTTTTTTATTGTAAATTTATAGATCTATTAATATATTAATAAATTATATAACTAGTTTTATTTTAGTCATTCATTATATCGTTCAATATAAACTTAAATATGGAAGTATTTAACATGGAATTAGATTAAAGTGTAATTAAAATATATTTATTAAGATAATTATAAAAATATTATATTTTACTCTCTATTTATTTTAATGTGTTAATGATTATATATATAAAAAAAAAATTAATTATTTTATCAAAAAATGTAAATGCATATAGAAGACAATTAGAACTTGATGTGCAAAAAAGCATTAAAAATGAATGAAGTTAAGAAAAGAAGAAAAAAATAGTCAGAATTTTTGAAGGAGTCTTAAGGACAAGTCAATTCTGCCATCACAAAAATTCAATTTTTCACTGAAAAGGAGGCATACATGCAGCTGAAGGAATTTAATATAATTTATGCATCAGGATTTTTCAAGAGCAGCCAATTAAACATTATAAAAACCAAAGAGCACGCCAAAAGAGAATTGAGGTGCAGCAGCCGCACGCAAATTTGGATTAGAAATTGAAGCTGCAGGCTTGAACGCAGGAGCAGCCACGGCAAAGAGAGGGGAATTCAACAAGCCATGCATAATTCTTCCTAGTTCTTACTTTTCTTTTATAAAATAAGCAAAATTTCCTTGATATTGGTTAAAGTAAGCGCTTAAACTCTTATTATATTTAAAAGTCTTAAATTTTAACCTAAAATTCAATCAATATTTTGGATCCTTAACTATTTTGTTAGAGATTTGAGATGATTCATTTTCGGACTCAAAAACCGATTATGACTAGGATAATTTTTTCATCCCGAATAACTATTGAAAGATGATGAGATGAGAGACTACTTCAGGATATGATGTCGTGATTGCCTGCCTCATGTTTTAGAATAAGAACCATGATATTTATTTTGTTTTCAATCAGAAAAGTGAAAGATGATTTCAAATAGAATAGAAAATGTTTTTATTTCCAATTAAATTAATATTTTTTATGTATACGCAAATATAATTTTATTAATTATATTTTATATAATTATAGATTTTTATTTCAATTAGAATAGTGAGATTTTGAATTCAATTAGATTAATATTTGTCATTTTTAATAAACTATTTGAATTAATTTTTTTTTAAATAATCCTATGTGGCGCGTTGAGGGAGTATGATGAAAAGAATTAACTTGTTAATATAATTTTAATAATTATAATTTTATTTTTATATAATTATAGATTTTGATTTCAAATCGAATAGTGAAAGATTTGAATTCAATTAGATTAGTATTTGTCTTCCGTAATATAATTTATTTTTTATTTTTATATAATTATAGATTTTGGATTCAATTAGAAGTGAAAGATTTTGAATTCAATTAATTTAGTATTTGTCTTTTTTAATATAATTTAGTTTTTTATTTTATATAATTATAGGTTTTGAATTCAATTAGAATAGTGAAAGATTTTTAATTTAATTAGATTACTATTTATCCTTTTTAATAATTTTTAAATTAAATTTTTTTAATAATTTTACGTGACGCGTCCAGAGAGTAGAAAAGTATATAAAAAGATTAGTGTTTCTCAACTGTCATTTGGGTAACAAATTGGCTTGAGAAATGATATATAGGGGAGCTAATCAGCTAAAGATAATTATAAGAGTAGAATTAGTATTAATCTAGATCTTTTTATTATTGATGTCTGTTATTCTTCTGGTAATTTAATAAGGGTCATATTAACGAGTGCCCTAATGGTACTCATTAACGATCAATTTTTGGAAAGTTTTCATATCATTTTTATGTGGAATGTAAAAAATTGTCAAAATATTAATTACGTTTTCCTTTATCCTATAAAAATTTTGCTAAATTTATCTTTAACGAGTGCCATAAAGGGCACTCATTAGCATTTCCCATTTAATAAAATTGCTAGTGCTACATCGAACGGCCCAAAGCATCCTGATTTTGTGTTGCAGATGTTTCAATGATCATTCACTGGATAGATTTTGCTCACGTGCAGCAATGGAGGTCGAGGCCTTGGCACCTTACTTTTTATTGAGTATATAGACTTTTCATTAATTGTTTTTAAGGGATTTGGTTACATGCATTTGAATTACTGATGAGAGATGGAAATTTTTTAAATTAATTGAAATTATAACTTAAAATGTGAAAACTCCAAATATAAACTTTATCTGGGAGAGTCTACATATTTTAATAGAATTACTATGTCACGAATATGGAGATTGACTTGTCACTCCGTGATTTAGAAAAAACCAAACAGAAGTAAGAAGAGAATTTTAAAGAATATGTGGACCGCCGGAGAAGTCAATTTTTAAAATTATAGACACGGCCCTTAGAGAATGACCAAATCAAGTGATCATTAACAGCACCAAGCACTCCATTTACAATAAGATGTGGAGGATGACCTCCGTGATCTCTGATTTTCGACAATTGAGAGAGACTGTCATGAATATAGAAGAAGAGTAAGTTGGGAACAAAAATTTTTACAACCAAAACATAAAGATTACTGGAGGGCCTTCCGGAACCAAGGCCAACCCTATTGAAATCGCCGCTATCAGAAACCAAAGATTTTCCAACCTTGGCAGACCTCTGTCGAAGGTATTCGACAAACTGAAGAGATAGTCTGCTGAAACCCTTAAATCCCAAACCACTGCCAAACCCAGTACCCCGTCATTTCGACCTGGACCAATACTGCCACTTCCACCAACAGAAAAACCATGACACCGAAAACTGGAATTGACTTAAACATGAAATACATGACCTTATAGACAACCACAAAATCCCTGACTCAGAAAGAAGCCAACTCAATACCAACAACAACCCCCTACCTAACCACCATGTTGTTCCACCACCAACATACATGATAAACTCAGGCCTACCCGAAGAACATGTCCTATAGACCTTTAACCAGCAGACCCACGTCATGGGAAAATGGAACAGTAGTGATAGCAAAATTGGTTCATTGTTCTTCTTGTTTAGAGGGCCTAAGGGCCCATCTATCAACAAAACAAATGTTACAAGACCAGGTAAGTCCAGTGACGTCCCAAAAAATCAGGTAAGTAAAACTGCATGCATGACTTTTATAGACTTGTCATTGTCACACACTGCACAAGCCTATTAATGGGCAACTGTAGACGTTGCATTTTTATGCATAGCCTGATAATGAGTCTCATATGGGGCACTATTTGAAAGTGTGGAAAAGTTACAAGGTTGAATGTTGGAAGGGAAAAAATCTAGGCCGGACATCATCTATGTCCGATTAGCCTTTTCTTGGACAACAAAATCCGCCAGATATACCCTAAAAATCCTAGATCCGGTCGGATATGTGACAGCTGTCAGTGAGTCTGTAGATTGTCAATCACAGAAATCACAGGTCTGATGGATATCCAGTCAGACATAAATTTCAAATAAATGTCTAGTCGAATATGCGTCGGGCTCTTAACTGGTATGTAGATCTTCAATCATTGAAATCATGCGCATGATCATGTCGGGCCAGAAATTTATCCTAAAATATACATGGTCGGATATGTATCAAATTATAGATGACAACGAAGATTGGCAATCACTAGAGATAGAAAAGGAATCACATATCCCCTTCCCATTTCAGTCTCAATTTGGGCACTATAAATTAGTGCCCAAACCCTTCAACTTGGTAGCTTGAGACCTTCACTGGTAACTTTGTGTTAGGGTTGGCGCTCGGAGTGCCAATTCGGATCGTATTTATGTCCTATTCATGAATACGAACGATTCATTTTTCCATAATATTACTTATTTAATGGTAGCACCTCTTGTCTTTTATATACATATTCGATCTAATTACGATTAGATATCTAATTATGATTAGATTGAAACTAAATCTGATTTAGGGATACATGTATATTAGACAAAGACCCTATGATTTACAACGTAGTGAACAGTTACAACGTAGTTTGTAATTGGCATTGGGAAGCGTCACTATAAGTAGTATATCCTTAAATAAATTTCGTGGTCAAGATTTACTAACACGGGTCGGTTAGTAAAAATCCGCTGAGACCAGTACATGTCGTATATCGTGACTTGTCCGATGGTTTATCCCAATGAACCATGAGTCTTGAGAGACTCGTATAGACATGTAGGTGTTTATTTGATAAACACTGAACGACTTACTGAAGATTTCCTAATAGATGGTACATCAACGTCAATAGGAATCTTCTCGAGTTGAGCGAGCATAGTGGTCCTTCGACTTGAGATACCACAGTGGATATATGAGTTATCCTCCACACTTTGATGGCAGTCATGTCACCGATCTATTTAGATCAGACCTCTGCCTGTTCGTTAGGTGTGGACTGATGCTCATGATATCCAGTGCGTATCAAGATAGAATCTGTCAGTCTTGTGTACAGGGCATAGGTATCCTACACGTGTTTGCGATCTAGTTAATCAATGGTCGTGGTATAACTTCGAAAGTGAGTTCCGAGTGTTATTTAGAGATCATAAATTTGAAAGTCGACTATATTATACCATAAGGATTTGACGTTCTTATCTATATCTTAGGTATAATATGGATAGCCTGTGCGGAGGAATTATACGTATGCAACGACCTCGACCTGTATAGTTTAGCGAGATTATCCGTAGTCGTCATAATTTACGAGTGGGTGAATTATGGACACGAAATTAGATTCAGTGATGGATAAACCTAAACTTAGAGAGTCCCACAATATGAAGTGTACTCGTTGAGTACTTGGGCAACACATTATGAATAATACTGATTATTCATAATATTTTATCGGATTAAATTAGTTAATTCGAATCGTTTAATCGGTAAACGTATTTACACATGCCGGGAAAATTTTGGTCATTCTAATGTGTATTTGTATTTGATACAAAATTAGATTAGATACACATTTATTAATAAATGATGGCATGACACTTTAAAAGTAAATAAATAATTTGCCTAATTAATGAATAAGAAAATTTACTTTTTACTTTACAAGTGTAACAAGCCTATTTGTTGTCTAATATATATTAAAGTAATATATGTTTTTTTTTATTAAGCCAAGTGTTGGTTTTATCACCTAGTATTTTAATATGATTAAAATTAAACAAATTTGATCAAAAATATGACCCACCACTCACGCCACTTTTACAAAAAACTAAGAAAAAAAAAAGCTTTTCTTTGTTTTTGATATATAAAATGAAGAATTGACTTTTCTTTCTAATGAATTCACGCCACTTTTGGCCAAAAATAAAAAGAAAAGTTTTTCTTTTCCTTTGGGCTATGGTGATGCCGAATCAAGCCAACAGAAATGGCTCCAAATTTGAGAAACAAAAGAAAAGTAAAAATCAAGAACAAGCTTAGGGACTTTGAAGTTTTGTGAGGTAAGCTTTGATTTTCTTTAGCTTGAAAAATTATTTTTGATGTTCTTGAGCTTCTAAAATAGTTGTAGGGTTTCTTTTGGTTTCCCAAAATTGGGGCTTTTTTCATTTGGATGATGATTTGAGTGGCTAGATGCATGTGTAAGTATATTTTGAACTAAATTAATGTAATTTGTGTTCAATTTGTTGTTGGACAATTTTTTTGCCATTCTAGAGTGTGATAACCACTCTTGTTATGCCTAGAATTTTTCCAGAGTTCTTCATGTGTGGTGGCTTTGAATGGGTGTTGGATTAATTAGATTAATCTTGCTAAAATTGGATTTAAAGCATGATTTGTGGACTGTTTTGTTCTAAATTTTAGATCTGGAAAATTCTATTTTTCTGATGAAAAAATATGTCATATAGATGTATTGGATGTGTTTTGGGTATTGGGTATTGGAACAATTTCCGGAAATTATTTCAGAGTTGAAATAAGTGAAAACGGTGAAAAACAGCGTTGCCGGGTGATTTTTGAGCCAACCGGGTGACGGCTGCCCAAACAGTGAATTGGTCACTGTTCAGGCAGCCCATGAACTGTCCTAGTATTGTTGGGGCTGACCTGGGCAGCCCTCATGTGCATTGGGTGGTCGATTCGGTCAAAAACGTATTTTATGCCATTTTGCGAAAAAAAAATTTCGTAAAAGTTTTACGATGTTTCTTAACTATTTATGTCGTTATTTGATATCGAATAAATATGTTTAGGTGAAATATGAATGAATTATTCATATTGGATATTGAATAATTTCTTCGGTAATTTAAAAAGTTTTAAAATTACGATTTCACCCGAACATCGAGCTTCCGCTGCGCCCGCGCCAAAACCCCAATAAAAATAGTATCAAGGCAGGTCTGATCTTTCATCCATTATATTAGTCATGCTTGATATATGATATATAATCCAATTTTGATGTTTACAGATGCATGTAATTTAGATATTTCTTGACTTTTTGGTTCTACGCTAACGGGAAATGTAACGGAAATTTAATGGTTAAGTTAAGTTATGTTTTCTAAGGTAGAATTGAACTGTTTAGAATTTGATCTAGATTTAATTCTGCATTTGATGTAGAAGAATGCTTTCTTGAGGAATATCCCCGCTTAAATAAGGCTGTAAAGTGACATGTATTGGATGCATGTTTCTTGGTCCGTCTTGTTATTACGGTTTATGGGTATCTTTCTATGGCTGCATCCGAGAAAGTGTCAAAGCAGTGATGGTGTAGTTGATAGAATTTTATCGATGCCGGATGTATATTTGATACTAGACAGATTCAAGTGAAAGTGGAAATCCTGAACGTGCCAAAACTGTCAGAACTACATCGGTAGCTTGAGTTTGTCATTGGCAAGTGAAGCCTTGATACGCCTCCTTGTGAATTTGCCAAAGCTGCCATAACGAGAAACGGTCAGGACCAAAATCAGGAGTCATAATGAGTGTGATTGACAATGAGTTGTCTACCTAATGAATATACGTAGGCGAGATCGTGCCAAAGCTGTGAGTCAAAATATATTCATGGGGTCCACTTCTCACTATGGAATTCGATTTAGTTATTGAATTCCCATTTTTCGTTGGGGATTACGGTATTACGTAAAGTAGTGGGAGACACTGCTAGGTTAAAAATTCATAATTAAAGCAGTGTGTAATATTATGGAAATTACCGCTTGTGTGTTTTCCTTATTCTATATTATTAATAGAAATAAACTTCTAATCCACTGCATGCATATTATTTGAATATGTTTTCTGACTCCACTTATGGTTACGTTTTTCTAGAATAAGTTCTAGAATGTTAGTAGACTTGGATATTGTTAGATTAGTCAAAACCATCGGGAACTGTTGTTCCGATTTTCTTGAAAATCAAGATGGTTAGTGACTTAGTTACTAAGTCACGATTAGTAATCTAAATAGATATTTGTTTTATGATATAATTGTCTAGAGAGAATAGTTTCTTGTGCGGTAAGAATTGGCGTGAATTAGTTCATGTCTCGAGATTCTTGACTGGCATTAAGAAAACTCCATTAGATATTTGTTTATCTTATAATGATGTTTCTTGACTTTAGTGACTTTTAGAAGTCACGTGTTTGACACAGTTCGCTAATCAATTATTTGTAATTGTTGTGAATAATTGAAGGCAAATTATAAAGCTAAAGAAATGAGATGTGTATAGTTGTGTATAGAGAATATTGATTCTCACAATACGAAAATTGTAGGTATTGGATACCAGATCTCCAATCTAGTTATTTAAAATAGTGTTTAATGATTGTTTTTGATATTTGATATCAGAACTTGCGACTATTGGATAGTTACTTGTTCTTTATAGATAATAAAGAATCATAGTTTAAGCAATGACATATGGATCGAAATAATATAAAGTGAAGATTTATCGGTTTAGAAGACGCGTCGTCTCAATAATCAGTTACGTAATTTTCATTATGCGAGTAAATTTTTCCGTTTCGGTAATAAAAATTGTAAACGAACTCTGATTGAGTTGATTCTTGAACCATCGAACTTGTTGTTGTGAGATAAACATTTTTCTTGTTGAACACTTTTTGAAATTCGCACAAGAAAGGCTACAAAAACATGAATTTCAGAAGAGACCCCAAACAAGGGGCTTAGGGACCAAGATGATATTTTTCCAAAATATTATAAAAACCTCTAAGTTTATGAAAATCACGAAATTGTCAAACCTTCACATTTCCCTCCACCTGTCCCTTTGTCTCCAAATGTGGGAGAGAGAGAAGCCTTTCGCCAGTGGTCCTCCGGCCAGCATCGCGCCGGCGGACCACCAGCTCCTAAAACGCCCGGCCATGGTGCACCTGCTAGTGGCCGGCGCCGTTGCATGGATCGCTGGAATCGGCACAAACAAAGAGAAACAGCCACGTGAGATGGGTTTCACGGTTTTGGCTCGTCGGTTCGACTCACGACCTGACCCACCCACCAAATCGAAGCCCTTGACGAGTACAACGAGAATGTGCTGACGGTTTCTCCGATCCATGCTCGGTTGCATGCAAATCAAGACAAAATCGCACATATGAATAGTGACCCGAAATGAACAGTAGCTCCGATCAGAATTCTGACGACACTAGCGCATTCGTGAGCTCGTTGGGAGTCTGAATATGCCCTCGAAATTTCGGTATGACATCCCGGTAAAAATCCACTCGTTTAAAGTTTCCAGTTTTATATTCGGATGTTCCCAGTGGATCCATAAAGTAGCATAGTGTTATAAATTGAGTTGTTTGAGCTTTAGTATGTTGAATATGTGCTTGTCGTAGAATCTGAGTGAGAACGGATTAGATTAGATCGATCCAGTAGATAAAGCGGGTTTCCGGTGAAACCGGGTTTCTCGCTCCACTGAGCGTTGATGACCGTAACTATGGATATGACATAAATATAATATTGTGAGAGTAATTGAGTAATTCTGCATAATTTCGGAAGGTTCAGGATCCTTCCACGGCGTTTGTGGAAACTTTTCCGCAAGATTTTCCACAAACGCGTAAAATGAGAATCTAAGCCATCTAGCTAGTTTAGAATAGTATATAAAGATATATTAGAGTATTGAAGCTTAAATCATAGAAATCAGAGAGGATTTGTTTATATGTATACATGATATGTGAGCAAATACATATGAATATAATATAAGGATACCTGAGATTGAGGGTTGTAGAAACTAAACCCTGTGGAATAGGATTAAAGTTTAAAGAATGATAAATTATAAGGAAGTAAGTATATATGACAAATGCATGTAGAAGAATACAAAAATAGGAACACGAGTACATACATAGATAAATATAAGCATGTATAAGTAAATAGGTATGCAAGTAGGCAGAAACAAGTACATATGTTAGTACGCATGCATATGTGTAAGCATGTGAAACATAGTATGTATGTATAAGCAAGAGGCTGTGTGTATTGAAGTACAAAAAGCATGTAAGTATGCATGGAGAAATAAGTAAGCATGTATATAGTATATATGTATATTGTAGACAAGTATTTTGATGCATGTTTAAGTGAGCATAGAGTATATGTGTATATGAATATATGTAAATGAGATGTTAAGAACCAGACTTGAGCATGAGAAAGTATGTTTGTGAATACTTATGGTGTATGGATATGTATATTTGGTAAGGAGACGTGCAAGTTATGATGCATATAGGTGTGTGCATTTGATGGTTGTATATGTATTCAAATGATTAAGTTGCATAAGAAATGGCTATATTGCATAAGTGATGATAAATGAATATATGCATTAAGCAAAGTGTTATAATGATGAGCATGTCTTGGAAACTTTATTTATGTTTTCATACTTAATTATTGATTTATTTCAAAAAATGAGATTTACTTTTCAGTTTCTAAGAAGATAGCCAGTTTTCTTTACAGTGAATTTTAGAAATGAAATGTTTTAGAAAGTTTTTAATTTTGATACATGATTTTTATGATTTTTGAGGTATTGGGGGAAAACCCACCTCAGTATGTAACTTGATTCAGATAAGGAATTGACGGACAGCACATGTGCACATGTAGAGGACTAGGGGGACGGTGATACGTAACGCTCTCAGATCCTAGTTCAGGACTAGGGATGACATATGCCCATAGATCCTAGATTCAGAGCTTGGAATGTAGCATAGATTCGTACCCCCCAGTTCTAGTGCAGTGGCTTGGGGGACGGTGATACGTAACGCCCCAAAACCACTAGTTTCAGGGACAGAAGTGACATTCTTTGGGGGACAGCGATACGTAACGCCCCAAAGTCATGGATTTTCACTTGTGGCTCTAGTTAGACGTATGGGGGGACGGCCATACGTAACGCCCCCATACGTCAGATTTTCAGAGACAGAGACCAAGTTTTCAAAAATAGTTTTCAGAGATCAGTTTCAAAGATAGTTTTCATAATAGATCTTTCAGATACAGATTTTTCAGAAAAACAGATTTTTAGAAAAGGGATTTCAGAGACAGGTTTATAGAAAATGATGGTTTATAAATAATATTTCAAGAGAAATAGTTTTTAAGAGATTCTCAAAGTTTTACAGACATAAAAAGATTTCCAGAAAAGTTTCAAATGAAGAGATTTATTTTCAACAAGAAAAGAATTTTCAGAATGATTGGCCTTTTTAAGATATTTTCTTTGATATGGAAGTTCAGTGATATCCAATTCTATTTGATAGGTAGCTTCGTAGTAAACTATGAGTATATACTTTGTATAAATTGTATATTGAACTGCATGCTCGGTTTGTGATATCAATGTAAGGGTTGAGTGTTGGGGGTTTACCACACTTAGAATGCAGTTGTGAAGATTCCAATGGATGGAATCAAGCGTCAGTATTTTATATTATATGGAGGTCTGAGGCTTCAGCTCATTGTTTCAGTAAAAGTTTTACAGCTCATAGTTAGTTAATGCTTATGTTTTAGCCCACGTAGTTCATATGAAGTATCCAGACATAATTTAAGCTGACTAAACCACCACGGGTTTGGGATGGCTTTAGCCACGGGTTTGGGTGGTTTGGTAGATAATAAGTTAGTTCCGGTTAGAAGAAAATTTGATGTTGCTCGTATATAAAGTATAGCTACAATGCGGAAAAAAAGTATGTATGTATGTGGATGAATGCTTCTAGATTGGTGTATGAGAGATGTCAGAACTCCGTAGATGTGAGGTTTAGTGTGAAATCGAGAAGACAAGTTCATTTCATTGTTGCTTCAGTTCCATGTGTAAATTATCCTGGTATAACATAAGTAAACGGCCATCGGGTAAGGATGTGATTTATAAGTTTATGTATTAACATATGTCTGATTTCTATTTTAAGTTCTTGTTGTCATTTGATATATTTACATAAGACGTGAGTACTTACTGAGCTTTATAGCTCACACCCCGGCTGTTTGCTAGTTTGCAGGTTCACATTGGACTTAAAGAGCTAGGAGATTTTCCTTTGACGTCTTGCAGAAAACGGATCACCTCGATGCAGTCAAATCGGTCTTGAGTCGTTGTATGGTTCTAGGATGTGTGATTGGGCTCCCACGGCCTTAGTTTTATTTATTTGTATCATATGTATAATTTTAAATCGTGTTGAGCACGTAGTTGGTTGTATTCATTTGTCTCTGTCAGGCCGGAGGCCTATTTGTATATGATTTGAGATTTTTCAGGCCGGAGGCCTATTTGCATGAGTTGAGATGATTGGTTTTGAATTAAATTTTAGGTCACCTCGAGGTGCTGGACTTGGATCAAGGTTTCATGATTTTTAGCAAAGGTCATACCGAAAGTTTAGTAGAAATGGAGGCTTATGGAGATGGGTTTTCCTGTCTCCTCCTGGTAGCATCATGGCTTCGAACGGGATGTTACATGTGGGCAACAATTGACCGAGCATTGGACGGTCCTATCTCGATCAACTAAGCTTACAAGGGAACCACATGACCAATTGGGTGGTTACGTTTGGCTGAAGACGTTAAACTTAGCCCTAGCGGAGAGGCAACCCACGCAATTATTTTTAGTTTCTTGATTTAACTAGTTTATTTAGTATTTTTTTAATTTTTTAATTTTTAATTTTTACGTGTTATTTATGTGTTTAATAATGTTGCATATGTAATTATGTAGATACGGACAAAACCCATCCAGTTGGTCCAGCAAGAGTTTGATCATAAATTGAACCAGGATCGTGTCGCGTCGCTACTTGTGGCATTGCGACGTGGTACCTATAGACGATAGAGAATAGTATACCCATGTACGGTAGTGTTGTTCCTCTATCTTATTCTTCCCGCTTATTTTATATTGAGGGCAATGTAAATTTTAAGTTTGGGGGTGTGCGCATGTGTTGAGTTAGTTAATTACTACTATTAAAAAAATTTCTTGACCTGTGGTAGTGAAACATAGTTCACATGATGAGTCTGTTTGCTTTATAATGATATCTTAGAAACGATAAGTGCTCAATGTACTTTTATCTGTTACCTTGAGTAGGTGATCTAGGTTAGACTCGTATAAAATTCCCAATAGGTTTATAGCAGTAAGAACCTAGGTGGTTAGCGAAGTGATTAGTTGGAAAAATTGATTTTCGAAGAATGATTGTTTGTCTAGATGTCTATCTTTGTTTGCTAGTGTTATGATGTATGGTATGGTTGGAAAAAATGAAAGAAAAAGAAAAGAATGGATGAAAAATAAAGAGAAAAAAAAAAGTTAAACCACCTATAACCGATAAACGTGAAGCTACCCATGGGCGAGTCCCACCATGAGGAGAAATGCTACTTTAAATGGTATGTGTGTTGAAAAAAATAATAATTGTACCATACTGAGCAGAAAAAAAGAAAAAAAATCTAAATAAAAAGCATATTCTGAGGCCTTCACACACACACTGCGAGTCTGGCTTAGATAATTTATTCAAGAATTTGAATTTAAGTTGTGTTGGGTACTTTGAAGATTTTTGGGTTTCGTTAATAGGCATTCTCTGATGAAAATATTATGTGAAACTCCTAGGACAATTTTGTTTAGTTATTTAATTTTTACATTTGTGTGTGATTGCATTTGTGTGTTGAATGACGTTTGTGGGTATCGTCGATGTAAGCCCTCACGAGACTATAACTCGTCCACTAGGATCGCCTAAGGGTTTAAAGGCTTGTTGCATACGTTAAATGCAATCGTGATCCCTACGAAAGTGGCTTAGGTTAATTTAGTTTTTAGTTTGTTTATTTGATTTGATTTGATTTTTTATCTATTTTGCTCGAGAACTAGTTAAATGTTAAGTTTGGGGGTGTGACGGGTGAAACATATGCATACATTTACCGCCCCTCTAGCTTGATATTTTGTGAGTTATCTTGAGTTTTCTGAGTGTTTTGATATGTTTTGGGTTCATTTTGTAGGTAAAAATAATATGGAGATTCAATGGAATCAATGATGGATAAAAATGGCAAAATTTGGAGCAATTTAGGGCAAATTCGGAGTCAAAACGCGTACCCCGACGCCGGATCACGCGTAGAGACACGCAATTGAAGACAACATTCCAGTGACCACTTCTTAGTGGCGCGTCGCGACGAGCTGATGATTTCTGAAGGTGAAGTCGTGATGTTGTTCCTTACGTCGCGACGCACTGTGCGGATTAGATGCGGCCCAGACTCGATTTTTAAGCAGGAAACACGCCCCGAAACTCCTATATAAACAACAACTCGTCCCAAAACCTAAGGGGAGTTCCATAACCTAATTTTATAGCCACCAAAAGAGATTCTTGAAGAAGAAGACAAAAACACATCAAATGAGCACATCGCAGGAACTCAACAGGAAGAAGCGAATGACTGACGATCTCGACAGAGTTTCTTCTTTCCTTTACTTCCTTAATGTTTTGTTTATCTTTGTTTAATTATTTAGAGTTTCTGAACATGTGTAGTAACTAAACCTCCAATCTGGGTTGTGATGAAACCCGTATTTATGAACTTATAAATTGATTTTTTTTTATATTTCGTGTGATGTTGCGGTTTATTTATTGAATCTTATGTTTAACGCTTCATGTTGCCTGATCACCAATAGGATTGATGTGGTAAACTTAGATGAACTTGATAAAGGAATTTTAGGATTAGCCTTAGATTCAATAGCACACGATCTCATCTTAGGGATTTCCCTCCAGGATAGAAATATACCCGTAGGGCGGGTGTATCCATAATTAGAACTTATTCTTAATGAATTCGAGGTGATTTAGTTAACATAGAAATATAGTTAGTTAATTTACTTTGGATATTTTCACTCGACCATCGAAAGAGGCTTGTAGATATCTTAGTGTTTCAGGTTAATAATCTAATATATTACACAAATATAGGACAACCAATTCATCTTTAGAATAATATTGGGTAGATTCGCAACCCTTGATGTTTTCTCTCTTTGATTATCTCTACAAACTTCCAATTTATATTTATTTGCGTTAGCTTTAGTTCAAACTCAAAATAAAATCACATTTAATTTTATTAGATACTCGTAGGTTATTAGTCTTAACAATTAGTAACGTAGGTGATAAGTCCTCGTGGGATCGATAACTTTTTATACTACTTGATCGATACGTGCGCTTGCGTAACGTATGAAAATCACGATCACTTATACATATACATATCATTACAAGTTCACACACTTACGTACATAAATCATGCATATAAACATTATTGAGCTCATCAAATGTTTCACTTCATATCATAACAATAACAAAATCCATACCTGCGATGATCGATTCACTTAACTAATCACAGTCTTGAACTCTGTTCTCAAACTACCTCTTAACTATCCTCTTTTTATCCTAAACAATTCAATATCCTCTATATACAACTAAACACGAATCAACAATTCAAGCTCTCAGCGTATGGGTTACTTACCTGGCTTCGCGAGCGCTCCAGGTCCTAATCAAATTTGTCAAAATAAATGGCGAAATGTCGTTAGAATCGCGACTTATGATAGTTTCGACTTAACTACAAAAAAATTTGGATCTTTCCCGGAAAATCAAATCAAGTCTGATTTCAATATTTTCAGTTCCATTACTCTTAAGACACCATTACAAACTGTAACACCCCGATAATTTTGACATAAATTTTGGTGACCGCTTCTGTGTGTATGATGTGATATGTGATATGAATCATGAACAATTGTGATTATGCTCGTGGAAATATTTTTTTGAAAATTTGACAAATCATTTGCAGTTCCGGTGCAAAATTATTTTTCCATTCTATATCGGACATCCCTTCATATTTTAGCTATAACGTTTTCACATGATATCTAATTTTCTTGAATTTTATATCATTGGAAAGTTAAGACTAAGATCTACAACTTTCACTGTTGGACATGTTCTCAAATTCGGACCCGAACCTAGGCAAAAACGCGAGTATTTCTGGCTGAACTGTGACAACTCTAGAAGAATGTAGCATATGTCATAAAAAAGAATAATAATAATATTTTAATATTTTAATATCCACCTCATGATTGAAGAAGAAGCTTCTCTCTCTTTCTCTCCCCATACCCCATGAAAATCATTTTCTTCTTTCTCCCCTATTTTCATGCCATTGTTGACAAAATGAGAACCTTAGTTACTTAAAAATTTTGGCTTTCTTTGCCCATTTTTTTTTCATCTTTCCAATTTCTAACTAAGACTTGGTGTTCCCATAGCACAAATGATAAACAATGAGAGCCCATTTTACCTCCCTCTTGGCAGAACTTGTCATTGTTTTGGGGGGTTCTTGTTTTCTGATTTTACAAGGTAATAATCTTACATCTCTTGCTTTTTTGAGTCCATTTAGCTTAATAATTAATTATTTTGGTTAGACTTTCGTTTGGTATTTCAAGAATGGGTTTATTGGATTATTTTGGCTGTCTTGGATTAATTGAGAATGGTTGATTCTAGGGTGTTAGTTTATGGTTCTTGGGGAATATTGTGTGTGGTGTTGTGATGAGATGAGGAGATTTTTGAAGTTTGGTGGATGATGAGGTTTTTGGCCATATGCGAGATTCTTGGAAAATTGAGTAAATTAGGTGATTTTTGTGTATGATAATGTCTAGTTAACTAGTTTAGCATGGAGGTAATGCCTAGATTAAGTAGAGTTAGTAGAGCGGTGAATATAATATTATGGGCAGTGAGTTTGGATTAAGATAAGTTCTGGGCAGGCTGTGATGTTTAGGTTATAACATGAGTTTTAGGCATCCGTTTTCCAAATCAAAAAATTCGGGGTAAAATACACACATAAAAGAATAATATATGCCAAATTTTAGAAATTGACTACCCTGTAGTTATTTTAATTTATGTCTTACCTGAGCAGTATGTGATGATATACTTATAAGTTGAGTTCTGTAGGTCAAAATTAAGATCCGTAAAATTATGGATAAACTATATACATAAAGGAATAACATATCCAAAAATTAGAATTTGTGGACTTAGGATGAAACCAAACCAAATTTTTGAAGTTGAGTGATCGGCTGCCACTGCACCCAAAGTTATATGTAATTGCACCTCATTTTTCTTAAGTGAGATTTCCATAGTTTTCTATGAAACTTTGTGGATTTCTAGCTCTTGTGTGTTTTAATTTTTTTAACACTTTCTTGTAATTTCTTTTTCTTTCAGTAATTAAATTATGTGTGTTTTTTTAAAAAAAAATTATGAGTGGCTAATTTTTTTTTTTTGCTGGGGTAAAAGGTGAAGCTTTTAATATGAAAATTTAGATTAATCTCACTTATATTATAATATATAAATTGAAATTTAATGATTAATATTTAATTTAATTTTGGATTAATTATTGACAAACTTTGTTACCACCTATATGGCTGGTTTTATTTATTTGGCATAATTGAGTACATAACTAGACTTGTTATAGATAAAAATTATCACCGTCTTTATGGCTGATTTTATATTTTTTTGCATAATTAATTCCTGAAATAAATTAATTAGGTAATAATGACAATTTATATATTTTAACAAGTGAGATTTCTAATTTAATATTAAAAGTGGATCTCATAATCCCAATATTTTATTTTATTGTTGCAATCCAATTTAAAATTTTCCGGTCACTATAAAAAAAAAATCCAGTCTTTTAATTTTCACTCAAATTATTATTTTATCCTATTAAATCTATTCCATGTGGATTAACCCCGGTCTTACCAGGTTATTTTATTACTTTAACACTCTTATACTTGGAAGTAAAAGAACCACTTTGTGAGTGTGTCACCAGGTCGTTTAAATGATCTGACCTCCCCAACTCCACAGTTTGTTTTGCAGGTAGCTTTATCTGGTAAGCCATAACCAAACAAGAGCCTGTGATCGAGAAATTGAGATTACTGCAGTTATTAGAGTATCGGTCTGTCATGCTAAGTTTGTTATTCATATTTAAATAGAATGCATGTATGTCGGTGTGAGTCAAGTCTAAAGGTATATGATGTTATTTATATGAGGTATAAGTATTTATTTAAAGTCAGCAAATTATTCGTACAACACTAAATGGTTCGTGAAATAAATTAATAAATGTTTGTTATAGTAACATAGTCAATAAAGTTTAGAAATGGTTAGAGGCTCAGGGTGGTGGTGAGGATCCATCACATGCCGGTAATATCTCTGTACTGGGGATGTTACAAAAATTAATTCATGCACTCGTTACCTTAAATCCTCGGTTTACGCATTTTTGGAAAATCTTTCGAAAAAATTTCCGCAAACGCTACGAAAGGGTCCCGAACCCTCCGAACCTATTCGGATTTATCCAAACATTTTCTTTATATCATATATAACTCATAACTATCATTATAATCAAAACACATCATTATACACAAAAATCCACTTTTACCGGAAACTTATATAATCTATCGGATTGATCCAATTCGTTCCATTTTCACTCAGATTATACCAAATACACATATTCAATATACTCATGCTTAAAGAATTCAATTCATACTATTACGCTACTCTACGAAGCTACTGGATACATCCGAACATTTAACGGAAAACTTGAAATTAGCGAGTTTTTACCGGGAGGTCTTATCGAGATTTCGAGGGTATATACGGACGCCAAACAATCCCACGAAAGCGCTGGAATCGATGGTATTTCGATCAGAGCTACCGTTCACTCATGGGTCACTATTCACCGAAGCTTCTCCTCTCGTTTCGTGTGCACGGAATGGAAAATCCATCACCGCAAACTTGAAGTACTCTCTGAGAGAATTGATTTGGCGGGTGGCTCGGGCCATGAAACGAAGTGATGAGTCGGGATCGAGAAAACCCACCACGGGCGTCTCTCTCCCATTTTCACCATTCGCTGGGGACTTAGGGCTGCCGCCGGCCACCACAAGGTGGAGGAGTGGCTGGTGCACCCCTCTAGCCTGTCACGCTAGCCGGCCATGGCCGGCAGGCACCGGCACGACCAGGTCAACTGTAACGTATTTTGGGGAAACAGAGGGTCGTGTGGGAAGATTGGGAGGATTATCATATTTTTGCAATTTCCAGAAACATTGAGGTATATATTGAAAATTTTCTGAAATTACCATTTTGACCCCCGTGAAATTATAATTAGGTCCATGCCATGAGACTTTCATGAAAATTCACAATTTCGAAGCCCTTCTAATATAAATTTCAAAATGTGTTTAACACGACAGTTGTTCGGTCTCGGAAAAATGAGTCTGATGGTTCATGAATCATCTCAATCGGAGTTTGTTTGCTATTTTTATAGGTGAAATAAGAAACTTTTACGTGTATAACGATATAAACATGAATCGCGTAACCGGTTCTCGAAACCACATGTTTTCCAACACGAAAAAACTTCATTTTAAAAAGTTCCGACCTATTTTACAACACATATACTCTTATTTTCGAATACTATCACGTTCCAAATCCTTAACTTTAATTTAAAAATCTTTCAGCACTATTCCAAAAAACTCGAGATATTACACTCGACTTGGTGTAATCTACACACTACATAGAATTTTCAGATTTTTCTTTCTCTTTGGTTAATATTTTTTTGATAATGAATTACGTGATAATTGTATCTTACATATGCATATGAATTATGCATGATTAAGAGATTAACAACACATCTCGCCAACATTCTTAAAAATTTATTATCTTATTTGTGTTGTTCATTCTGATTTATGCACTGAAAAACAGTCAAAAATATGTTTAGCATAACCAAATTACGCAAGGTCATTCGAATGCATGTTGAATCCGTGAAAAAAAGCATTGTTATGTATTTATTTTTGAACGAGGTGACGCACGTCACTCAAATGCAAGTTCTCTGTAAGGGTTCGTTCGAACGTGGTAGCAAATGCTAACATACATGATTTAGCTTGCATCATAAATTGACATATTTAGATTTATCAAGTATCTAGTTAATTAATTTATTAATTGTCAATATTCTGCATAAAGTTTAATTATGAAACTTGATAATATGGACATAAGTTAATTATAGAATAATTCAATTATCACATGCATTAGATTTAATATGTGATAAAGTATAATGTGACCATGTGAATTCATGTCTCGTGTTATTAAATATTAATTTTGGAAAATCATATAATAAAATTATAAACTTAGTTATTATAGATTTAAATTAATATTTGTATGTTCAATTATCACACACAAACACAATAATTTTAAGTGATAAGGTTTATGTTAGTAATCTAATATTTGTTGAGAATTAAACTGTAATACTAAGAATGAATGCCTAAGATTTTTTAATGAGAAAGTGACTAAGGAAATTCTGACATAAAGATGATAAAAGCCTAAGAGGGCAGAGATTTAAGTGGTTACATCGGACCCCTTGGCCTCTAGGAATTTTCCTTTTCCACCAATCATAAGAGATTTTAATTACAAATTCAAGAACTAGTATTATTTGGTGTAATTTTTATTACTTTCCAAAATAATAACAAGTGAATTTTTAGTGTAACACACAAACTTGATCATAAAATTGATCACTATGTAATTTGTCTTTTGTGGATTTATTGGTAATTGTTTCAATTTTCCAATTACACATGGCTAGTGGAAATATCACAGTACCGGTTGCTCATGAAGAAAAACCTGATAAGTTTGGTGGAGCAAAAGTCAAACAATGACATAGCAAAATATTGTTATACCTGACTACATTACAGTTGGCTAAGTTTCTCAAGGAAACTCCTTCGGGTCCTATGGAGGAAGAAACTGAAACGGCTTGGAAAATGAAGTGGCTTGGCATCTGCGAGCTAAGACATGGTCGCAAGGCGACTTCTTGTATAAGAACTACCTCTTGGACAGGTTAGGACATGTTAATTATGATACAATACATAGATTAATTAACATGAACCTTATACTTAAATTTACAATTGGAAACTAACATAAATGTGAAGTGTGTGCGTCAAAGCAAAATTGAATAGAACATCATTTCATTCCATAGAACGAAGTTATGAACCATTGAACTCATTCACACGTGTGATATTAATATTGTGCAAACAAGAGGCGATAAAAAATACTTTGTCACTTTTATCGATGATAACACAAGATTCTGCTATGTGTATTCATTGAGAAGCAAAGATGAAGTTATTGAGAGCTTTATTCACTATAAGAACGAAATTGAAAAGCAACTAGGCAAAAGAATCAATAGAATTATAAGTGATATGAGAGGTGTGAAATTCCCTACAAGGAATAGCGATAAACCAAACTCTATACCCAAGAGGGGGTGAATTGGGTTACGGCTAAAATATGCGGAATTAAAATCTTTGCCGATTTTAAGCTCTTTTACCAATTAAGCTTAAGGTCAATTTTCTCTATTGTATTTAAACAACCTATATGAAAGTTTCTAATATATAAACATGTAATAAATAAAACTTGCAAGATGTAAAGAGTTAAGGGATAGAGAAAATAACACCATGATTTATAGTGGTTCGGCCAACAATGCCTACGTCCACTCCCTCAAGCCGCGCTTGAAGCTTTTCACTAATAACGAGTTTTCGTGGCTCACTCGTAACCAAGAGTTTTACGCAAGGTGCACTCTGAACCCTTACACTTTGAGTTTTCTACGTAAGCTCACTCGAAAACCTTTACAATTACCCAAACAATGGGATTTCACAAACCGCAAGTGTTTTGTATAAAGAAGTTATAAAACACATTTGGGCACTCACAATGATAAAGAAGATTGTGTGAGTTGGTTACCCAAGTGATCAAAGCTCACTACATGTGTATAAGAATGTGTAGTGTGTGTGAGCTTGATATATGAGTATTTATGATTATGAAGGTTTAATAAACACTCTTATTTTTTGCTCTATGAGAAGTATGAAGGTTGTGTGTAATGTCTCATGTATGGCAAAAACGAGATGGGGCTTCGATTTATAGTAAAATGCAAGAAAAGCCCCAACAACTCTTTCTGAGACCGGTATGCCGGTCTCTGAAACCGTTATGCCGGTCTCCAATGGATTTATTATCGTTTGAAGAACTAGCCGTTAGACCGGTATGGTAACCGGAATTATGACATGTATATACACCGGTATTAATACCGGTAAGGTTTGGCCCGGTTCCAGAATGTATGAAAATTTCAGCTCTGACCGGTACGATGACTGGTATATAACCGGTATGCCTATCTAGACCGGTATGGGACCAGTATGGTGACCGGTGTGCCTGTCTTAGTAAGTTTATGATGACCAGTCAATCATGACAGCACTCGGTAGTTTGGCCATAACGTTCTCTAGAAAATTCCAAATCATGATCCGTAAATTTTTACATAAACTAGACACATATATCCATCTTCTGTAAAAATTTCAGCTTCAAACAAATTATGATTAATTTTATGGAATGTTTCTAATATGACATGTATGCAGAAAACACACATCTGAACATGTTGTAGTAAAATGGCTCTAGCAAAAGTTCTATATATCGAAATTGTGTTCCATTTGAACCGTAGCAAACTAGAGACACATATTTATCTAAAGGTATATCATTTGAAGTTTAATTCAACTATTTTCTAATTTTTCAAAATCATTTTCCGATGCAGTTGTGCATTGAAATTCATTTTGGTGCAAATAAAGTGCAAATGATTCATTAAGCATTCTAAGTCATTTTTTATGCAAATGATGCCAAATGTATGATTCCTAAGAGCTTTAAAACATTTGAGTAAACTCACTTACAAATATTTTTAGCTCTTAATCATCATCTTGATTTTCATATTGCTTGGCTTTTCATCATCTTTTTGCCTCTTTATCATCTTTGCTTTCTTGATCATCTTGTAGCACATTTTAGCTCTTCATCAAAAATTGCTTCGAAATCTTTTTGTAATGTCTCACTAATACGCGTCGAAGACTTCAAGTGTTGACGTCATCAAAATCCATCATGCGACTGTGTCGCTAACAATGTGAATACATATCATCATTCCGTAAATATTGTTCAAATTATGAAATTATTCACGAAACTATTGTTCCTTATTCGCCTCAAAAATGGGATTGCGGAATGCAAAAATCGAACGTTGAAGGAAATGATGAATACCATGTTGATAAATTTTGGCTTATCCCAGAACTTGTGGGGGGAAACATTGTTTTCCCCAACTACGTTCTGGATTATAATAATTTCAGTTTCATTACTCTTAAAACATCTTATACTATAAATCCATAACATCAAATTCACTTTTCAATCTAAAATCCAAAAATCCCCCAAAAAATCCAGAAACGTTACAAACGAATCTGGGACCTTTCGAATCTTTCATTTTTTTTTCTAGAAACCTTTCTAATACTCAGAATTGCATCAAATTTCTGACATGGTACAGTTGATTCTGTCTGGCTGTGTTGTGATTAAACATACACGAATAGAGGTGATTGGAGAGAAAACTCTTCTTTTATATTACAAACAAAAGAATTACAAAGCTTTATAACCCAAGCTTTACAAAAAACTCTCACACCACTTTACTCTCTATTATACTCACGTTTGGGATTACTGGGATGCTTAATAATGGTCCAGGGGCTCAAATTTATAGAGCCAAAACCGTGTGAACAGTGTCACACGGTTTTGGCAAGTTTTTCAACTTTGCTTGCCAACTGTGGGAAGCTGCCAACCTTGTCCATCAACTTTCGGTGCTTGATGTGGTTGCCTTCTGCATGCATGCTGTGCATGCCTTGGGTGTGAAGAGCTGTCTTCAACAAATCTCCCCCTCGGTGAAGATTTCCCCAAAATCTGAGCCGACCATCAATCATCCAAACCGGATCCTCCAAAGGATCCTCCCCTGGCTGCATCTGTATGACTGCCTACGTACCCTGAGTTGGGATCAAGCCAATCGTAGTTCTCTGAATCTCCCCACTCTGACTATGTGGAGAGTTTTGTCATCCCGGCTATGGCACGACAGATTTCAAGCTTCTCCTTCGGTAAAACCTTCGTGAACATATCGGCACCGTTGTCGTCGGTGTGAATTTTCCTGAGTTCTAACAGCCTTGAGCTCAGGACGTCCTGTATCCAGTGATATCTCACATCGATATGTTTTGACCTCGAATGAAATGTCGAATTTTTACCGAGATAGATAGCACTCTGGCTATCGCAGTACAAAGTGTACTTCATCCACAGCAATTCCTTGCAAGCTTCTGTCATTGCAATGAATTCTGCCTCTGTTGTAGAAAGTGCAACACACCCCTACAACCTCGACTGCCATGCCACAGCTTCTCCTTAGAGAGTAATCAGATACCCCGAAGTAGATTTTCGGGTATCCACATCTCCTGCCATATCTGAATCGGTGTAGCCCATCAACACTGGTTCACTGCTTCCAAAACATAACCTCATTTTGGATGTGCCTCGTAGATACCGCATGATCCATTTGATCGCATTCCAGTGTTCTCATCCTGGGTTTGACATAAACCGGCTGACTAATCCAACTGCGTGTGCTAAGTCTGGCCTCGTGCACACCATGGCATACATAAGACTTCCCACTGCTGAGTTGTATGGAACCTGTTTCATTTCCTCCTTCCCTGTCTCAATAGAGGGACTCTGCTGTGTACTCAATCTAAAGTGGGTAGCAAGAGGAGTGCTAACCGCTTTAGCCTTGTCCATCTGGAATCTCTGAAGTACCTTCTCGATGTACTCCTCCGGTGACAAGTATAACTTCCTGGCTTTCTGATCACGACCGATCCTGATGCCAAGAATCTGCTTAGCTGGCCCCAAGTCTTTCATCTCAAAAGACTTACTCAGTTGCTGCTTCAAGTTATCAATCATCGATTGATTCCTGCCAACTATCAACATATCATCTACATATAACAGTAAGATGATAAAGTCATCGTCAGAAAACTTCTGAACGAAAACACAATGGTCTGAAGTGGTCTTCTTGTATCCCTGCTCCCCCATAACTGACTCAAACTTCACGTACCAATGTCTTGGTGCCTGTTTCAAACCATAGAGGCTTTTCCTGAGTCTGCATACATAGTCCTATTTTCCTCTGACTCTGAAGCCTTCTGGTTGCTCCATGTAAATTTCTTCTTCCAGATCTTCGTGAAGAAATGCGGTCTTGACATCCATCTGCTCAACTTCCAGGTCGAGGCTTGCTGCTAAGCTGAGTACCACTCTTATGGATGACATCTTCACAACTGGAGAGAAGATTTCATCGAAGTCAATGCCTTTCCTTTGATTGAATCCCTTGACAACTAGTCTGGCTTTGTACCGGGGTTGTGAAGTGTGCTCATGTTACTTCACCATGTACACCCATTTGTTCTTCAAAGCCCGTTTGCCTCTTGGCAATTTCACCAACTCAAAAGTGTGATTATCATGCAAAGATTTCATCTCATCTTGCATGGCTTCCTCCTACTTTTCTCTGTCCTCTGTTTCCACAGCCTCCTTGTAGCTCTCGGGTTCTCCCCTGTCAGTAAGCAACACATACTCATATGCAGAGTATTTGGTTGAAGGTCGCCTCTCTCTGTCTGACCTTCTCTGTGGAATTGTTGGTGTAGCTTCTGGTACTGGTGGTTGATCATGATCATCATCTCTGGGAGCTTCATCACCTGTACCCTCCTGTCTGGGAACCTCATCTTCAACTCGTACTGGCACCGGTGTATGAGGTTCTGGATTCACATTTCTGTATTGCTGGGGCATTGTCTTCATCTCTTTTCCGATATCTTCTATGGTCTGGTCTTCAACAAGACAAAATCTCGGCTCCTGAAGATCTTCTTTTCCACAGGATCATAGAGTTTGTAGCCGAAATCATCCTGACCATAGCCAATAAAGACACATTGTCGCGTCTTTGCATCAAGCTTGGATCTCTCGTCCTTTGGGATGTGTACAAATGCTTTGCACCCAAAGACATGCAAGTGTTCATAAGACACTTCTTTACCTGTCCAAGCTTGGTTAGGAACATTACCTTTCAGTGCGACCGCTGGGACATTTTCAAAACATGTACTGCTGTGTTGAGTGCCTCCCCCCAAAATGTCTTCGGTAGATTGGCTTGTGACAGCTAGCTTCTGACCCTTTCGCACAAGGTTCTGTTCATCCTCTCAGCTAGGCCATTCAGCTGAGGTGTCTTCGGAGGTGTCGTTTGATGTCTGATTCCTTGCGTCTTGCAGTACTGATCAAACGGATCTCTGTATTCTCCACCGTTGTCTGTTCTGATGCATTTGAGTTTCTTACCGGTTTCTCTCTCCATCAGGGCGTGAAACTCCTTGAACACTCCAAGCACTTGGTCTTTTCTCTTCCAGGTGTATGCCCATGTCTTCCTTGCATGATCATCAATAAATGTCACAAAATACAGTGACCCACCAAGTGTTCGTGTCTGCATCGGACCGCATACATCTGAATGTATGAGATCTAGTACCTCCGGTTTCCGTTGAGGCGGGGAGCTCTGGAATGACACTCTGTTCTGTTTTCCAGCCATGCAGTGTTCACACTTCCGTAAGTGTGAGTTCTTCAATTCGGGAAGAATATTCTGCCTGCGTAGTATCTCCATCCCCGTTTGACTCATGTGACCGAGCTTTTTGTGCCATAGCTCGGCTGCCTCATTACTGTTAATTGTATTTATGCTACTATTTGAAAGCTTAGCATGCATCAAATACAGAGTTGAGTCTTTCTTACCTCGTGCCACCACCATTGATCCTTTAGTGAGCTTCCAGGTTCCGTCACTAAAGGTGCTGCAGAAACCTTCATCATCCAGCTTGCCTGTTGAGATCAGGTTTAACCGGATGTCCGGGATGTGCTTGACTCCCTTCAATATTAGCCTTGTCCCGTTGTCTGTTTCAAGGCATATGTCTCCAATACCGACGACTTTGGACTGGCCATCATTCCCCATCCTTACAACACCGTAGTCCCCTGGTGTGTAAGATGAAAAGAAGTCTCTACGAGATGTGGCGTGTATGGATGCACCACTATCTATCACCCAACTGGTCTCGTGGCTGGCACGATTCACTACATCTTCTTCATATATAATGAAGAACTGTTTGGAGGTATTGTCGGTGGTAGTAGCAACTCTTACTTGGTTAGAGTCACCATCTCTCCTGGACTGCTCGTTCTTCAGTTTGTAGCAATCCCGCTTCATATGGCCTTTCTTTTTGCAGTGATAGCACTCAATATCCCTTGTTCTTGATTTCCCTCGGTTCTTGTCTGATTTACCTGGGCCTCGGCTTTTACTCCTCCCCCTTCTGGTGTTTTTTCTGTCACTAGAGCTTCTGAGGTTGAGGCTGATGCCGACTCCTGCATTATCGTCCTCTTTTCTTCCTCGAAGATCCTGGTCTTTGCCATCTCCATAGTGACTTTCCCATCTGCGGCTGAATTTATCACCGTAGATCTGAACGTTTCCCAAGATTCTGGTAATGTATTAAGGAGTATTAAGCCGTTTACCTCATCACCGAAGTCAATGCCCAATCCAGACAATTCTTTCATTGTTCCGAGGAAATCGTTGATGTGGTCTGCCACAGATGTACCTTCCTGGTATTTCAACCCCATCATCTTCTTGATGTAGTACAGCTTGTTGTTTCCAGTCTTTGCTCGGAAAAGCTCCTCCAGCTTTCCCCATAAGACACGTGCATTTGTTTCTTCACTGACATGGTTGACGATACTATCGTCGATCCACTGATGAATAGTACTGCATGTTTTCTGGTGAAGATTAGCCCACTTTCCATCGGTCATTCCTTCTGGTTTCTGCTCCAGAAATACCGATCCATCATAGTCCTTCACATACAGAAGGTCTTTCATCCTTCCTCTCCATGTGAAATAATTGGTACTGGTTAACAAAACTATTTTTCCGTTGCCCCCTTCCATCATAAAAATTCTAAGCAGAATTTCAAAAAATGGACCTCACCGTTGCGTCCGGAATGGTCGAAAATCATGGAAATGACACTTCGTTTGACAAAATCTGACACAGGGACCAATTTCCGAATTCAGAAATTACAGGGGTCAAAATGCAATTTCCGAAAGTCCTGGGGCCAAAATGAAATTACGGAAAAGTTCAGGGACTAAATTGAAATTTCTAAAACGTTCAGGGACTAAATTGAAAATTTCTGAAAGTATAGGGGCTAAATTGTAATTTCCAGAAAGTTCAGGGACCTATCTGAAATTTACCAGGCACGCTGATGTGGCACGTGATGACGTGGCGGGTGACGTGGCAGCTGACTGGGCTACTGACGTGGCGCTGACTAGGCGCTGATGTGGCGCTGACTGGGCGGCTGACCTGGCGTCGTCTTCAACCTTGGTATGCGCGTGCAGGAGAGTGGAGCGCGTGGGCGCGCGTGATGAGCTCTCTGACCGGCGCGTGGCTCGCCGTGAAAAGTCTGATGGTATGCTCAAAATCGATTTTCGACAACTTTCGTCGGAACCGACTTTCTTAACCGAATCTCCGTTTCCGAGTTTCGGGATCCCACCGTGGAACCTTAGCTCCTGATACCACTTGTTGTGATTAAACACACACGAATAGAGGTGATTGGAGAGAAAACTCTTCTTTTATATTACAGACAAAAGAATTACAAAGCTTTATAACCCAAGCTTTATAAAAAACTCTCACACCATTTTACTCTCTATTACTCTCACGTTTGAGATTCTGGGATGCAAAACAATGGACTCAAATGCTCAAATTTATAGTGTCAAAAACGTGTGCACTGTAGCACACGTTTTTGACAGTTGGCTCAAGCTTGCACCTCACTCTCCATCAACTTTCGGTGCATGGCTGGCATGCCTCTGTCTTGCCTTCACAAGTCCAGCATCTGCCTTGCTGGTTCCAACAGGCTGGAGTCATTGTCGACCTGACATTCATCGCCTTTTTCAGCCTTGAGAGTTTCAAGTTTAGATTCCAGAGACCTGAAATAGACTAAATGAGTAACTGCAGCGCAAGAAACTAGGCTCTATGACAATGTAAACTACAAATAAACATATGGTAACCACAATCAAATTTCAGAAGCAGCATGTGGTGTTAAAAGGAATTATTATAAGCTGATAACGGACAATTAAAAGAGCTCGATGTCTTGAAAGAACGTTAATTATATCAGAATTCTAAT
The DNA here is from genome assembly GCA_019454045.1 of Zanthoxylum bungeanum. Taxonomy (NCBI): domain Eukaryota; kingdom Viridiplantae; phylum Streptophyta; class Magnoliopsida; order Sapindales; family Rutaceae; genus Zanthoxylum; species Zanthoxylum bungeanum. The sequence goes on from SKCR01000143.1 coordinate 150,715, forward strand.
TTAATATGCATTTGTTACATCTTTTCCTAGACTTCAGCCAATCTATATAAATCATAATCCCACTAATTGGAATTCGAATCATAACAATTGTCATTGACTCGTTTCCACCAACAAACTTTTTAGATGCTCATCAATAAGCTAGCACTATAATTATTTATAACACCTATAAAAATTCAAGAAGGGTGGAACTCCCGGCCACTGTCAGCAGTTAATAGAAAAGGCAGTCCATGAAGATATAAAGACAAGATTAAGCATTTCAAAGTCCACGAAGTAAGTTATTGAATTATGATTAAAGATAAGCTTGAGCATCATAAGTCAATTAAACTTACTGGATCGAGCATATCGCAATTATAGCATTCGAGAATCATTGGATGTTTGATTGGCCTCACTAATTGCACATAACCAGATATCGTTCAAGTTGTAAACATGCTTAGTAGAAATACTAGTCATCCAGGATATAACCACTGAAATGTCATAGTAAGAGTTTCGAGGTATCTAAGAGAAACTTCAAAATATGGTATGTATTATACAAGATATTGATGAGTGGTATTTATATCACTATTTCCCACTCATTTAACCTAATATTTTGTATAGTTTCTTGAGTTTTGTGAACGTTTTGATGTATTTTGTGTTATTTTGTAGATAAAATAAAGTTTGGAAAGCATTGGAGGCAATTTGGGGCAAAAACGGAAAAAAATGCGTCAACAGGGATATTTTGGTCTTTTGCGCGTCGCGAAGCCCAGACTTCCGCGTCGCGACGTCTAAAATACGCCGAACAGTGCTAACGTGCGCCGGGGCCACAAATCAGAATCTGAGAAAAGTTTGACTTTGCTAAAATACGTCGTGCCACGTGTCACCATCACAGCCGACCTGCTAACGTGCGTCGTGCCACGTGTCATCATCATATGCTGCCGACACTCAGAGTTGACACGTGTCGCCTCGTCATCAGCCATGTCATCGGTCAAAAAGTCAACTTCGCCATGTGTCACGCCACGTCATCCGCCACGTCACAAGGTCAACCAAGTCAACTTACCACGTCAGCATCAGCCAAACACAGCGTGACACGTGTCGACACGTGTCGCAATTCTATGGTGCCGACTGTCTCTTTCCCACGTGTCGCCACGTCGTCGCCATGTCACCGCCACATCACCGCCACGTCAGCATCAATAATTGAGTATCCTATCCTTATCTGACATGTGGCGGATAAGAATCTCAGCGACCAATCAGAAGCCGCCACGTGTCACAATAATTGAAGCCCAACCACTCTGCCACGTGTCACCTTATCATCTTATCCAGAATCTTCAAACCAGCGAACCAGAGCGTGCCACGTCGACAAATCCGGCGTCGCGACGCTGAGGACCTGGCGTCGCGACGCTGGATCCTACCGAGACCTATAAATTGAGCTCGAGATTTCAGAATTCATTGCACCTTCCTCTCTCTTCAATTCCTTCTAAAGAGATAGCTTCTCTCTCTAGATTCTTTAGTTTTTTTAGTTTTTTTATTTTTAGTTTTTAGTTTTGTAAATAATTTTAATTACGTTTTGTTAATATAGTAATTTAATTTTTACTTTTTACTTTTTACTTTTTACAGTTTTTATTATTTACCATGATGAGGTAACTCCCCCAGCTAGGGTGAAAGGTAATTCTTTTACTGTTACTATTTAGATTAATCTCTCTTAAAAATAATATATTCACTATTTAAAATATTGACTTAAAAAGGATACCGCCAGATTGGTCGGTTGGTAATTCATTTTAATCTGGTTTAAACCTGACTAATAAAGGATACCGCCAGATTGGTCGGTTGGCAATTTAATTTTGGTTCCGCCTTTATGGCTGGTTGGACTTAATTTGACTTAATCAGGATACCGCCTATATGGTCGGTTGGTATTATTATCACAAGTTTATATATTATTTTATGGGAGATATCTAAATTAGTAGTAGTAAAAGTAATTCTTTTTACCTTAGCATTTTATTTTATTTTACTTTTCAGTATTTTTACTTTATGTCTTTTACTTTTAAGTTGTTACTAGCCCTAGTTATGTGTTAGTTATCTGGGGTTGTGATGAATTCTAATATCACCGGTTTATAAGGGGTTATTTTATAGTTTGGGTAATTTAAAGGTTTACTTATTAAGTCTTAAGCTTAATGCTTCTTGTTGTCTGATCACCAATAAAATTGATGTGGTAAATCTAAAATGAACTAGACATAGGGATTTTAGGTTTCAGCCTTAGACTTAATAGCCCACGATTTTCCTTGAGGATAGATAACCCTTTAATAGATTTCCTTACAGGATAGGAATATACCTGTCGAGCGGGGGTAGCCATAATTGGAACTTAAACTTAATGAATCCAGATAATTTGGTTGACATAGACATATGGTTCAATTGGGTTAAACTGGGTATTTGCGTCTGACCATCGACAGAGGCTTTTGCATAATTTAGTGTTCCAGGTTAGTAAACTGATTTATTACACAAACATAAAATAACCACTTCATCTTTTAAATGATATTAGAATGATTCACGACCCTAGATCTTTGTGTCTTTTGTTATTTTCCTTAGTATTTTCTTTTGTCTTTTATTTATTTATTTATTTTGTAAAACCACTTTCAACCAATCAAACAATCATTCTCTTCTCCATTTAATTAGATATTTGTAAATAAATAGATTCAACAATTAATAACAACAGTGGGAATTAAGTCCTCGTGGGATCGATATTTTTATACTACTTGAACGATACGTGCGCTTGCGTTATACGTGTGTGTTTACGCCGGTCAAGTTTTTGGCGCCGTTGCCGGGGACTTATATTTCTTGAGTTGTTAATTTTGAAGCTATATAATTTACTTGTATCTAATTTTCTTTATCTTTATCTGTAATTTTTATTTCTTTATTGTATTTTCAGGTGGTTAAAAAATGGAACACTACTGGGAGATTGAGAGATTACGAGCTTTACAAGAAGATACACCCCACATCTGGGAGCAACAGTCCGGTTTTCTGAGACATGTTGTCCAGCCCAACAATTATCACTGGATGCCAGAACCAAACAATTCTACATTTGCTCAACAGAACGAAATGGGAAGATGTGTAATATGTGATAGTAACCACCCGAGCGATCAATGTATATACCTTTCAGAGTGGCAGAATTTTCAGAATCATTCAAAGTATGAAAAACCATCACATTTTCCATCTTATCCACCATCCATATGCAATTTTCATCAACAACCAGAACCATCAGAGGAAGATCAGTTGTTAAACATGCTCAAAGATATGTTCGAGAAACAAAAGTTGGATGAAATACTTGAAACAAGCCAGAAACAATTTGAAAGTATTCAGAGACAATCAGAATTCATTCAGAGGATGACAGATCAAATGAGACAATTCACAGAAAACCAGAACTACATACCTCAAGAAACAGTTTCAGATGACACTGATGAAGCCTTCGAGTACCAATCATTTCACAATGACACTTCAACAGAGGAGGAGGCTGAGCAGTATCAACAACCAGAGGTATCAGTTCAGGAGCCCGAACCAGCAAAGTCTCAATTTGACTTTTATTATTCAGATTCTGACGAAGATGAAGCTGATCTTTTTGTACCAACTGCTCCAAAAACGGAGGATCAAACTTTCAATCCTCAAAATGAAGATCTTGGAGCATGCTTTACCTTGATGTTTGAAGAAGATCTATCTGAACCATCCATTCCAGTCGTATCAGAGGATGAAAACCTAATGTCAGAAACATCTTTGCATCCTCGGGTTGACAATTTTGAAGCATGTATTTCACAGATGACAGATGAAGAGATGAATACAAGAATTTTAAAATTCATCTGTGAAGAAAAGGTGGAGAAAGAAGCAAAGCAAATGGAGGAGCAAATGTCTGGCCTTAATAAAGATCCAGAGCATTCAGGAGAAACATCGCTGTTTTGGGGAGTACAAATCAAAGATATCACCCAGAAGCTTGAAAGAATGGAACTTCCATTCCAAGTCAAGCACCATATAAGACCTCCTGATTTTCTTTCTTTCTTTGCAGGAACCACTGGAACAACAAGGAGCAAAAAGGTGGCACGAGCACTGAATGGGACAAAACTATTTTTGCCACCTTACCGTTGGAAGAGACCCTTCAAAAGCAACGCTCACGGGATTGTTTTGATCGGACATCTAAAACGACATTGAAACCTCCTTAACAGATGAATTTCAGTCACGTCTGGCTGAAGACGAAAAATTTAGCGCTAGCAGGGAGGCAACCCATGCAATTTGTTGTAATATTTGTTGTAATTTTGTGTGAACTTTTTAATTTTGTGTGTTATTTTTGTAGGGAAAGGCACAAACGAAGCATTTTAAGACAGAAGGAATTGTGTTTGGCAATCAAAGATGAGAAACAATTCATTAGCGATGGCTGAGTAAGGAATGAAATCCTGAGACACATCCTAATGAATTTATACTGAGCGAGTGGCGTATTGCGTACACAATTCCGTTGCCTTAATTATTGCTTTGATTTGCTTTTCTGTTGTAATTATCTTTATTTTCGTAGACAGGATCCAGACTTTTTGACCTTTCACGATTTCATTTGTTGTTTAGCTAACAATCGTCCTTTGGAAGATATTAGTGCTATTATTACTCACCCTTTTTCAGGTACTATAAATTCACCCGTCATTGCACTTTTGAAGGCATCCAGAGTTGAAAAAGAAATACAAAAAAAAAATGGAAGCCACTTCAAGAAGACGAGTTGAAAACATCTGCGTGTTTTGCGGTAGTAGTGTTGGTACTAAGCCACAATACATAGAAGCAGCACATGAATTGGGTCGAGTCTTAGCAGCAAGGAATATGCACTTAATATATGGCGGAGGCAATCTTAGACTTATGGGGATCGTTTCAAAGGCTGTACAGGAAGGAGGCAGTAACGTTTTGGGAATCATCCCAAAACCCTTGGCAGAGGCAAATCTTATTGGATCATCAAACGGAGAGGAACTGATCGTGCCAGGTATGTCTGAACGACTGGTAGAAATGATTAACCGTGCTGATGCTTTTATCGCTTTGCCAGGTGGCTTGGGTACATTGGAGGAAATTTTTATAGTTTTATCTTGGGCGAACCTGAACATACACCAGAAACCGCTTGGACTGTTTAATGTTGATGGATTTTATGATTTTCTTTGTGTGTTTCTTGATGATGCTCGGAGAAATGGGTTCGTGTCAAAACCTTTGAAAGAGCTCATCTTCACTGCCAGAACTGCTCCGGATCTAATAGGCCAACTCATAGCCTATGAACCACAAGTTGACCCTATCCTTTCAAAGATAAATTGGTCCGAGGACGATCGTGGTAAGAGGCGTCGGATTAATCTGGATCTTAACCTTTAATTTCCTGTAGATTTCAGCTAACCAGGTACGACCTTCTTAACTCTCATTTTACTGTTTAAGACATTGGGGACAATGTCTCATTTAGGTTTGGGGGAGGGAATTAGTTGATTAGTACCTTGTTTTAGTTGTTTTTAGTTGTGTGTTGTTTTTATTTTTAGTCCAAAATTTTTCGAAAAATACAAAAAAAAATTGAAAAATTTTCAAAATTACAAAAATATTTTGCGTTTTTGTATTTTTATTTTGACTAAAAAGGTGAAATTGGTAAAAGATAGCTGAGTAAGGAGTTTTCATTCCTGAGACGTATCTCAAACTTATTTCGAAACAAGTTAATTTTTGTTATTTCATTTTGAATTATTTAATTTGTGAATTCTCCTTAAAACGGACTAAAATGGATCTTCATATGCTCAGTTGACAGGTATTATCAACATATATAGTAACATACGGACATGAGTTAAAATTGAAAAGTTTGTAATATTCAGTGCTCTAGTTTAATTGGAGGAAGCATCTCAAAAAGCAGTGGAGTAAAAAAAAAAAAAAAAAAAAACGTTTGAGATCCGAGTTATTAAGTCTGTAAGGGTGTTTTAACACCTAGTGCCCTAAAGCCAACTGGTTTGGGAGTCACTGACCCAAAGCTCGTTACATGGATCGAAGATGCTGTAAATATATATATATCTGAAGTCTGGGTAATTAAGTCCGTAGGGGTGTCTTAACACCTGGTGCCCTAAAGCCAACTGGTTTGGGAGTCACCGACCCAACACTCGTTACATAGATGGAAGATATTGTATATAAATAAAAAATAGAGAAAAATCAAAGAAAAAATCAGAAAATGAGAAAAATTATTCCATTGCTAAAAAAAGGTGTGAAATCTGATACATATCAACTGCACTTATGACTGTTGTGGGCAAAAATGAGTTGATTAATATTTTGTTGGCTGTGTATATGGAGAATGGTAAAAACAATCGGAGAATTTACTTATTCGGTAATTTAGAATGAAACAAAACAACTAGTAACTTGGAGTAGAAGTTTCACCTGATTAGTCACTAACATCTTTATTCTCTTTTCTCTTGTCTTTTTGCTTTTGTGTGCATTAGTTTTAACTAACTTTTTACTTTTGTAAAATGTTTGTGGGTATCATTGCTGTAAGCCCTCACGAGACTACAACTCGTCCACTAGGGACACCTAGGGGTTTAAAGGCTTGTTGCATATGCTAAATGCAACCGTGAACCCTACGAAAGTGGCTTAGTTAATTTTATTTTTATGTTATTTTATTTATGTTTTGCTCGAGGACTAGCAAAATGTTAGGTTTTGGGGTGTGATGAGTGGTATTTATATCACTATTTCCCACTCATTTAACCTAATATTTTGTATAGTTTCTTGAGTTTTGTGAACGTTTTGATGTATTTTGTGTTATTTTGTAGATAAAATAAAGTTTGGAAAGCATTGGAGGCAATTTGGGGCAAAAACGGAAAAAAAAAAATGCGTCAACAGGGATATTTTGGTCTTTTGCGCGTCGCGACGCCCAGACTTCCGCGTCGCGACGTCTAAAATACGCCGAACAGTGCTAACGTGCGCCGGGGCCACAAATCAGAATCTGAGAAAAGTTTGACTTTGCTAAAATGCGCCGTGCCACGTGTCACCATCACAGCCGACCTGCTAACGTGCGTCGTGCCACGTGTCATCATCATATGCTGCCGACACTCAGAGTTGACACGTGTCGCCTCGTCATCAGCCATGTCATCGGTCAAAAAGTCAACTTCGCCATGTGTCACGCCACGTCATCCGCCACGTCACAAGGTCAACCAAGTCAACTTACCACGTCAGCATCAACCAATCACAGCGTGACACGTGTCGCAATTCTATGGTGCCGACAGTCTCTTTCCCACGTGTCGCCACGTCGTCGCCACGTCACCGCCACGTCAGCATCAATAATTGAGTATCCTATCCTTATCTGACATGTGGCGGATAAGAATCTCAGCGACCAATCAGAAGCCGCCACGTGTCACAATAATTGAAGCTCAACCACTCTGCCACGTGTCACCTTATCATCTTATCCAGAATCTTCAAACCAGCGAACCAGAGCGTGCCACGTCGACAAATCCGGCGTCGCGACGCTGAGGACCTGGCGTCGCGACGCTGGATCCTACCGAGACCTATAAATTGAGCTCGAGATTTCAGAATTCATTGCACCTTCTCCTCTCTTCAATTCCTTCTAAAGAGAGAGCTTCTCTCTCTAGATTCTTTAGTTTTTAGTTTTTTTATTTTTAGTTTTTAGTTTTGTAAATAATTTTAATTACGTTTTGTTAATATAGTAATTTAATTTTACTTTTTACTTTTTACTTTTTACTTTTTACAGTTTTTATTATTTACTATTAGGAGGTAACTCCCCCAGCTAGGGTGAAAGGTAATTCTTTTACTGTTACTATTTAGATTAATCTCCCTTAAAAAAATATTCACTATTTAAAATATTGACTTAAAAAGGATACCGCCAGATTGGTCGGTTGGTAATTCATTTTAATCTGGTTTAAACCTGACTAATAAAGGATAACCGCCAGATTGGTCGGTTGGCAATTTAATTTTGGTTCCGCCTTTATGGCTGGTTGGACTTAATTTAACTTAATCAGGATACCGCCTATATGGTCGGTTGGTATTATTATCACAAGTTTATATATTATTTTATGGGAAATATCTAAATTAGTAGTAGTAAAAGTAATTCCTTTTACCTTTATGCATATTTTTTTTTTTATTTTCAGTATTTTTACTTTATGTCTTTTACTTTTAAGTTGTTACTAGCCCTAGTTATGTGTTAGTTATCCGGGGTGTGATGAATTCTAATATCACCGGTTTATAAGGGGTTATTTTATGGTTTGGGTAATTTAAAGGTTTACTTATTAAGTCTTAAGCTTAATGCTTCTTGTTGTCTGATCACCAATAAGATTGATGTGGTAAATCTAAAATGAACTAGACATAGGGATTTTAGGTTTCAGCCTTAGACTTAATAGCCCACGATCTTCCTTGAGGATAGATAACCCTTTAATAGATTTCCTTACAGGATAGGAATATACCTGTCGGGCGGGGGTAGCCATAATTGGAACTTAAACTTAATGAATCCAGATAATTTGGTTGACATAGACATATGGTTCAATTGGGTTAAACTGGGTATTTGCGTCTGACCATCGACAGAGGCTTTTGCATAATTTAGTGTTCCAGGTTAGTAAACTGATTTATTACACAAACATAAAATAACCACTTCATCTTTTAAATGATATTAGAATGATTCACGACCCTAGATCTTTGTGTCTTTTGTTATTTTCCTTAGTATTTTCTTTTGTTGTCTTTTTTATTTATTTATTTGTAAAACCACTTTCAACCAATCAAACAATCATTCTCTTCTCCATTTAATTAGATATTTGTAAATAAATAGATTCAACAATTAATAACAACAGTAGGAATTAAGTCCTCGTGGGATCGATATTTTTATACTACTTGAACGATACGTGCGCTTGCGTTATACGTGTGTGTTTACGCCGGTCAGATATCATACTAATCTAGAAAGATACAATGATGCTAACTGGATATTTGATAAAACGGATTCCAAGTCCACGAGTGGATTTATTTCACGCTATGGGGTGCAGCTATATCGTGGAAATTCTTGGGACAAACATGTATTGCCCGGTCTACTATAAAGTCTTAGTTCATAGCATTAGGCAAAGCTGCAAAAGAAGCAGAGTGGCTTCGAAATTTCTTAGAGCCTGCCAAAATTGGTGTCAGCTATAAGCATACATTGTGATAGCCAATCGGCTATTAGGAGAGCCTAAAATACAATGTGTAATAGTAAATCTCGACACATACGTCAAAAACACAATATCATAAGACAATTGCCCTCAAGTGGCATAATCTCAATAAATTATGTTAAATAGAAGGAAAACTCACATGATCCATTTACTAAAGGTTTATCTCGAGCACAAGTTGAGAAATCATCGAGGAGAATGGGCTTGAAACCTATAAATTAAGAATTGTCATTGTGGAAACCCAATCTAGCCAATTGGAGATCCCAAGGTTTAGGTTCAAAAAGGACAACCAAAACTTTGTGTAATTCAAACCAAGCATTGTAGAGTTTTATACGCTTTCCCATTCATATAATGATGCAGAGTGCTGTCTGCCAATGTTAGAGTAAGTTAAGACTTTTAATGATCATTATATTAGGAGAATGGTCATAATAATGGGAAAGACATAATACCATTTACAGTGGATCACCTATTTCAAGTAAGAAGTGAGTCCGCTTCAATGGGAATTTTAAGACTGGATTTCCTAAAGTAGTTGATGAATCAATTATCGATATTTATGGCCGAATTGAACACAACCGTAGAACGGGAAATGGTCGAAGTGAAGCTATGTGATGGCTATTGTCTTGGTTTACACCAACGGCGGAATAGTTCAAGACTATGGTCACCGATTTGCCAAGTTAATCTGATAGTCATTTATTAGGAATGGTTCAAGATGAGAGCTACCTATTCCAATGTAGTTTTGTTTTCAAGGAAACTCTCTTAAGTATCCACATTAATATTTAGATAACAGTGTGAGATTATAGGAAATTTTCTAAAATCATCATATATATTTATGTGTCCTTTAAGAAAGACACAAATTGAAGGGATATGTCCCTCAGAGTAAAAGAATAAAATCTTTGAGTTCAAGAGTATATTTGAGGGTTATAACATTTAGAAGGATTACATTCTTAACCTGAAAAGTGTCTTTCAAAGTCAACCCTCTATGTTTAAATAGACCCCATTGGGTTCAATTTAATTAATATAATTATTCAAACACATAAATAGAGAGTTTGACTCTTTATTTTAGAAGAGAGTTTCCACCATTGTTTCTTGTTCATTGTTCTTGATCCAAAAGAATGCCCCTTGATCAAGAAATCATCAAGAATCCAGAGAGAACGTTAACCAAAGATTCATAAGCATACCAAGACGGAGTTAATAAATTACTAAGGACAAAATATACTCGTATTAATGTAATCTAAGGAATTTTCAGGTTTTTCTAACTCTTTAGTTAATGTTGATAAAGTGCATGATTGTTGTCTATACATTTGTTTATAAATTATGCATGAGTAATATAATATGGAAATTTGAGTAATTAACAACACATCCCGCCAACAGCTACGGCAGTCTGTCTAGAGTTTACAGGGTTCATTAACAGCAGAACCTCAAAATTTGCATATTTTGCAGTGTACTGTACAAACTACAAATTCCCTCGGAACCAGTGTTTGTTCTTTCAGGCATTCAAACAAGCCTCAAAAGTTGTTGTTATCTTCAAAATGCGGGATCCATTCTAGAATTGCCGACTGTTACTTTCTGTGGTGGGTACAACAGGTTGTATGCTGGTAAATCTTGTACTCGTTTAACATCTTCCAAAGAAAGTTCTCTTTCCAATTGTCGCCGGGTTACTTTTAGAACCTCCTGAAATAACAGAAAATAGCACGAATTAGTAATTGGATATTTCCATACGAACGAAAACATATCTAGCTTGTCAAGTTTATGCCATAAATATGATCTTATTAACATGTTAAAACAAATTAACAGAAACCAGTCGCAGAATTTAAAACGGAAAGGAAGATGAATAACCTTGAACTTTGTAAATTTTGAAAAAAAAAAAAAAAAACTTGATATACTGAATGTGAGGGGGAAAGGGGAGATTACATTAAATTCCATATAGGAAGCATGCATGGCAAGCCACTGAGCGTCCATCAATTCAAAAGCTATACAGTATAGTTTATCAAAAGCGGCTTCATCTTCTGCAATTATGAATAATCAGATCATGAGACAACATGGAAGCTTGGAAATTGGAAACAGTAAATCATTTTATATTGGAGCATAAATTATTTAGAGCTGTAATCTTATTACTTTCTAATATTCTAATAAAATTCATTCCTGGAAGACATCTTGGTTTTCCTGCAAAGAAATATAAAAATATTAGAAAATGCTCGGAAATTTTCAAACTAGATAAAGCCATTAGCAGCCAATCAAACAACTTTATTGCCGCTTGCTCTATTAGGCAACTTGTGCACGTAGCAGCCTCTAAAGAAATATTTTCCTCTGAGAGTAAGATTGATAAAACATTTGGACATCCAGTTAATTTCTGAGTTAAGAGCTTCCATAGTTTTTAAATATGTTCATTTTGTGAAAGGTAGATATTAAACAATCTTGGATGGAATAAGAAACAATAAATAAAATCATAATGAAATAAAAAATAAATAAATAAATAAATAATTACAACATATTCCATAAAACTAAGTGTTTAGGGGGAGAGGAAAAAAAATTGGAGAATGTTATGCACATACAATCTATCACGTATTGGCAGAATATTATAGAATGTCACGTGTTACCCAACAACATTAGTAGTGAGTTTTTCCTGTTATAATTCTGAAGAGCTAAACAACTGAACACAGAATCAAACATTAATGAACAAGTTACAAACCTGACATTAAATCCAACATCTGAATCAACATAAATGACAGATTAATGCCAGCAACAGCAAATGGATACTCCCAAGTTGCTCGATTCCCTCCTTGCTTGAACAACAACCTCTGAAAAGATGCCCTCATTTGAACTTTAATACAGTTAGTAACAAGTATTAGTCATTATTTTGCACAGATTGAGATATCCAGAAGACTTTCAATGTTTGTAATTGATAACATAACCCCGAACAATAGAATAGAGGACATACATACGGATAATTCTTGGCAAAGAAAAGTAAGTTTTCAAGAGAAATAAAACCGCAACCCCTAGGAAAGAAGTTCAAATCGGTTTTGAAGCAGTTGAGATTGCTGGCTTCTTAAGAAAACAATGGTATGTAAATATTAAGAAGAATTGAACCTGAAGTCCGTTGATGGATTGGGACCTTGCCACCCCATGTCTTTCCATTGCTCAGAGATCATGCCATTTAAAACAACATTTGGAAAGGCAATGTGCCACAAATCTTTAAGAGCTTCCTGTCAATAGAAAATGCCATAAACATCAATTTGTTTAATTGGCATTAATAGTGATAAGAGCAATATGTAGAAGACAAATGCTGGAATTTGCAACAATTCATATCCACTGAAAAACTGCATGAGAAAACAAAAATATATAAACGTGCGGTCTATCATTCATGACTAGGGACTGCAACGAGATCAAGCAATTGGAATCAGAATTCGATAAAAGTCTCTGTTTGTAACGTAAAGCCTATTTGGGTCATATTACCTATTTTACTAATGTTACAGAACATCACTAAGAGAGTGAGATCTTTGTCAGCAATGATCAAGTTTCTTTTTGATGGATTAATATAATGGTCATATTCTCAACATATTATTAAATATAATTAATGCACTTGTAGCTTTAGTTCACTTAAAAAAAAACAATAATTCTCACAGGAAAGAAGAAAGTACTTGATGAGCAGGGCAACTCTCGTCAAAGGGAGTTTGTAATCTTTCCTGAATTCTTTGAAGTCTCTCTTTCTGGAAAGAAGTTTAAAACAAATTGTAAGAACTGCATGGAAAAATGAAATCTCTAAAAGCACATCAGAGCAACAATCTTCCTATCAGATATATCGACGTAAAACAAAATCCATGAATTCTTTCAGTGAGGTCATCAGACCAACACCACATAAACAGCAAGGATTTAAATTTTAATGAACTAAGCCTAACTTCCACCCAACTTGTCTGACTACATGACTCGATGAAAATCTATCATACCTGAAGAGGGGTAAAAGGATAGTCAAGAGACCTCTCATTACGTCTGTTTGATGTGCGGTTAAACAGCCCTCCTATCCATGTTAGTGGTCCAACCATAGCACTAGCTACAAACATGAAAAACTAAAGAGTGAAATTAGATGTCCATTAAAGGTAATATTTTCAGTTCAGTCACCTTAGAATGTCACTTTGAAAAGTTAGATAAGAAATTGTTGGTGCAGCTTTGAACTCACTACATTCACATTTAAAGTAGTTTATTACTATAATTTTAAAGTTTAATCCGGACTCCACACAGCAACAAGACAGAAGCCTTAGGGCGACAATCAAAACAGTTGAAAGTAAGACAAATAATAGATAACAGACAATCTAGTTACCTTCAATAAAAAGAAAATGGCATCGATAACACTAAAGATATAATTAAAAAGCTGAAAAAATGTTGACAATTCACACCTAGTTTTTCATTAACTTGAAACTCAATATCAAGGAAATGATCACAACAATGCTACTGCAATGAATATTTTGGTAACCCAAATTGGTGCTGACATTGACATATCACATATAGCTTGCTAAGTGGCTTCTAAAGAGTAACATCTATAAAGACTTTTCAGCATATTTTGAATAGTAAACAACCTGTCACTAAAATGGTATCCCAATGGCTTTCCACGACACAATAATGTATGACAACAAGGCTTTCCACGACCCTATGTTATATTGGGGAATAGTGCGCCATATCCCCAGGGGTTAAGCAATGTAATGATGCTCATAATCATATCACAGGTTAAAAAGGCAGAGTTACATCAATGCTTCTGATCTTGGTATTCTTGAATCAATAGAAAAGGACTTAGAAATAAGAAGTAGAATGCAATTAATGTACCTAACAAGTAACAACACTATAGAAGGAAAAATAAGATTAAACAATCCTAAATTTCGAAGGAGAAAATGTCTCAACAGGAAGTGCAGAGAAGGGTATTAGGAACCTCTATTCACTGAAACATTGAGCCAAATGTGAAATTACATGAATAGAATCGTGTGACCATTCCAACTCTTCATCATCCTTCTTCAGTCTCCAATAAATTTCATCCTCATCAACCTACATTTTGATTTTGAAATCACTTTTTAGCATAACAGAGGTGACTAAACACAGAGTACTGAACTGCCAAAACTGTACAAAGATCTTTTCCAGAGAATTTACAATTAAACTATTTAACTTTCAAAAAAGAAAACAAAACAAAAAGAGCCAAATAGAAAGACAACAAATTTAATAGTTTTAAGCACAAGCGAGCTATATTGTCCTTGCAATGACTTGAGAACTTCAGAGAAGCATAAGCTATCTAAAATTCGCCATATAACAAGTGTAATTCTTTTTTAACTTGACAAACAATAATGATAAACTTTTACAAGAACTGCATTATATGTGAAGAAGAAAATTTGAAGCAGAAAAGCTAGCATCCATCAAGTAATGGCAACATACAAATCAGTGTTATTAAAAGCCCGCCTAAGCTCGATAAAAAAACCCAGGCACAAAGGTGAGGCACGATCGCAAAGACAAGCGAAAGGCACAACAGGCATAGGTTCCCACCTCGGCAAACTAGGGGTTCCCTGAGATTGTAAAATTGTTTCTAATGCAAGCAACTACCCACACCAATATCAATTAGAGGATACTAAAATACAAGATAAAAGAAATTGTCATATTTCAAGTTAATGGGGACATCTAAGATGTACAAACATCAAAATTTGGCAGCATCAATTGCCATAAGATTAAAATCTCTAGAAGAGCAAGAAGGAAAGCATTGTCTACGCTTCCTTAAACTCATGAGAGAGACCAAAAATTAAATATGGGATTCTTTCATACCAAAAAAATGAATTATTTTAATGATAAAAGTTGAAGAAATGGGAAACAAATTAGACCTGCTCATGCTCTCCTCACACAATCCAACCTCCCATCATTCCCATTTCTGACTCTCAAGAAATGCAATAATGGGATAAACACAAAGATAGATGCTAAAAAGAAAATAATTTTAGGCATGGAAAATGATGATCTATAATGAAATGTGAACCAATTAAATAGAATGGAGAGTAACATATCATAATCTTATTAAAGAAAAAAATGATCGGTTTATAATGTAATATTTTTTTGTTTCAAAAAAAAAAATGTAATATTTTAAAATATTGTTTGAAATGTAATTACATATATTTTAAAAATCAATTGTACCCTTTTAATTCTAAAAAGTACAAAAGATAATATTTTAAAGTTTTTTTTTAATAGATAAATTTGTCTTCGACTTGATTTGAACTACGAATTTTCAATAACTCAATATCCATTTATTATACTATATTTCATTCCTTTCCATCCCCTCCATAAATCCAAATAATAATTTTTAAATATTTTAATTTTACATTTCATCCATTCCATCCCTTCTATCAATCCAAGCATAACTTAGACAAATGAAAGATTAAAGGCACAACCAAATAGCTCTTTTTTTGCAAACTGCAAAAACATTTTTTTCCCTCTCCATACAAACCAAGAATGTGAAAAGTTTGTAATGCCAAAACGACTGAAAATTTTGGAAGATATTGACAAACAAGACAAAAACGACATCTCCACAAACACATACATAGAAGACCCACATTTGTTTAAAAAAGCAAAGGCCAAAAAAGGTACCTTTTGTGGCAATTGAGAGGAAAATGTGTCAGTATTCAAGGTGATGATATAAGTAGGGTTCAGTTGGGCAAAGTGATGGTGGGACCAGAACCTGCACACAGAGAAGAAGGGAAAAATGTTGAAGCAGAAGAAGTCCATTTTTGTTTTAGATGAGATTTGTGAATAGAAAACATTTTCTTGGAGGAAATTTATTAGGAGTCATTTTTGGGTTGGTTTCAGTCTCTCTCTTTTCAAGCTTTGGAAACCAGAGATTTTCCAACAATTTTGCCATCACCGTAGTTCACGGCTTACTTCTTTCTTTTTTTAGTCGAGTCTCGTCTTCTTTTCTACCACTACATTTTGTGAGCAATGATGCGACATTTAATGGACAAAATAATGATAAAATCACATCTTATTTTTAGTTTTTTTGGTATTTTTTTTTTAAATTGATAAAGGTATAAATAACTGTCAAAAACTGCATCATTAAATTTTACCAACATATTATATATATTTTATAATTAATTTTTATCATCTTTTTGTCACCTTTTTATACACATATCATTACTCTTTGATTTTTTTACCATATTTAATCATTTAGAATGGTTGAATACATGTATGGTTTCTCTATGGACCAAATTTGTATTTTTAATCTCAAAAGTTTTTTTTGGTAATATTTTGCATTTTAAGTAATTTTTTTGGGATAAAAAATATATATATTTCATTTTCTAATAATAGCTAAAAGTTTTGGATTTTTAAGAGCAAAGATTGTAAATTTTTTAAAAAGAATTAAATTATCTTCGAGCTAAATCAAAGTAAACGTACTATGCTTGCATCTTCGAGCTATTTTTTGTCAAAAACACATATCCCAAGTTCAATATGACTTTTTATCAAAAAATTATAAAAATTATAACTAGTGCTAGTAACGAAAATATGTGTTTTTATAAGAGATTAAGATAATCAAATGTTTTATCTACTATATTTAGGCTCGAATCGAATGATTCGATTGTGTTATTCTCCATCGAATCAAAAGATGGAGAAAATCTACCATACAACGCGGTATCACATTTGACGTCATTTACTAAAATCTACCTCCGTTGTATGGTAGATTTTCTCCATCTTTTGAGTGGCATGATGGCATTCTCGGATGATGTGGCATTACATTTGATGACTTTTGATTATGTGCAATCGCATGTATTGTAATGTCTAACCATTAAGTTTTTGGTAAATAAGTTGCGTATAATTATTTTCCACACTCGTCGCTAAGGTCCACTGATCAACTGCAGTGTAAAATGTATCGTCTCGTTTTTTTTTTTTTTGAAGGATTGGAAATAACACAATCGAATCATTCGATTCGAGTCTAAATATAGTAGGTAAAACATTTGATTATCTTAATCTCTTATAATAAATACATATCTTCGTTACTAGCACTAGGTATAATTTTTATAATTTTTTGAAAAAAAAGTCATATTGAACTTGGGATATGTGTTTTTGACAAAAAATAGCTCGAAGATGCAAGCAGAGTACGTTTACTTTGCTATAGCTTCCTCTGTCTGCCTATATTTTCTAATTGGGGGTATTAATTAAATAACAAGCAAAGTACGTGTACTTTGCAGTTGCCGTTATTTGTAACGGCAACAGTGATGAATTTATAACGGAGCCTTGAATTGACAAAAATTGAAAGTTAGAGGACTGAATTGACAAAACTGAAAGTTAACGGACTTAAATGAAAAAACATGAAAGTTAGAGAGTCACTTTTGCATTTTTGCCAAATCTTTATTTTGTTTACAAATTATTTCATTACTTTCATAATGTAACTTTAAAATCTTATCTAATAAAATAATTTTACCATTTTAAATAAAAATTCTGATTAACAACTAAGCAACTAATTTTTTTATTTATTAAAAACTCAACTTTTAAAGGTTTTATTTAGACCTGGTCACGGTTTGGTTCGGTTCGGTTCCAAAATCGAACTGGAAAAACCGATTCGGTCCTTTATTTTTTGAGGGAAAAAAGAAAAATATGGTTTGGTTCCGGTTCCGGTTCCGAACCGGAATCGGAATCAGATCAAACCTTAAGGTTACGATTCCAAATTGTGTGAAACCATAATCGAAAGGTTTTGGAATCGGTATCGGATGGAACCGTAATCTTACGGTTCCATCCGGTTTGATTCTGGTTTAGTTTCGGTTCTGAATCAGAACCGTGGCCGGATATAGTTTTATTAATAGAAGTTGTACTTCCAAGTACCCAATTCATATAAATAGAAAATAATGTACTTATTTAAGAAAAAATAAAAATTTAGGGATCTACTTGTTCTGATTGAGATTGTTTGAGCAAATCACATAAGCATTAACCATTAACCAATTGGTTTTAAATAGCTTTATGGAGATGATAAGTAAATTATGCAAAAGCTAAGATTTTAATGTTGAGAATTGTGTCAATTCCAATTTTAATTTTTCAGCTACTAAACCAATAACCATCCATACAAATTAAATATTCTAATCTAAAACTAGACATAAAAAAGGCAGGCCTACCTTAAAAGAAAGAAACCAAAAAAAAT
The DNA here is from genome assembly GCA_019454045.1 of Zanthoxylum bungeanum. Lineage (NCBI taxonomy): Eukaryota > Viridiplantae > Streptophyta > Magnoliopsida > Sapindales > Rutaceae > Zanthoxylum > Zanthoxylum bungeanum. Next base: position 168,988 of record SKCR01000143.1, read on the forward strand.
AAACGACTAGCTATGATAATTAGACACTAGTCTCATAGAGACTATGTATACAAGAAGTAGAGAGTGGAAAGATTAAGGAACAGGATAAGACTTGTTATTACACATGCACTTATAAGCCATGGGACATGTCTCAGCTTCTTCAAGTGATGCACACACAAAGCTAACCATAACCAATCTACATGGAGAGCATGACCCACAAGCATGCGAGCAATCTGGTAAGCTTGAGCCTGCAATTTGAAGTGTCTCTCCTCCTTTTCGCTTCATTGTTGCCATTCTTTCCCAATAGAACTTGGGTTTTTCAGCTTTAATAACATCTCTTGATGACTTTGATTCCGGGGCATGGTTGTGGCTGCGGCCATGATCTGTTGAATTAAATAGTCAGTTACAAAGTTAGAAAGAATATTGTAAATTTAATATATGGGTTTGATAAAATCTCTTTGTTAGAAACAAGAAATATGGAGTTCGAATTTCGCTCATCAGAAGTGATTTTGGGGACAACTCACTTCTTACGGTCCTCAAATCTAAAGAAAAAAAAAAAAAAAAAACTTTTTTTTGTTTATAGGATGTCACATACTATAAAAATTCATTTAGGACTCCCAAAATTTAGAACTGCTTCTGGACATAGATATGATAGAAATTGAGTTGTCATCGTATTATAATATTTAAAAAAAAAAAACAAGTAACATGGCATATGAAAAGAGACTTACGGGAGCCAATATGCCTAGCAGAAATTAGAGCAGGAACAAAAATGAGAGCAATGAATAATACAGCAATCAAAGCTGAACCCTTCTTCATGTTTGATCACTTAATTTGTTGTTCTTTTTCTTTTTCTTGGTGGTTTGAGAAAATTTGAGGAATGGGGAAAGCTTATATAAAGAGGAATGTGGTACATATGTGTATTGAAGCAAATCACAGGCAAGAGTGTGGGAGATAAGAGAAGGTCACATGAAAGAGAGGATGCATTAAGGAGATTGCTCACAAGAACTCACAAGTACCAAGCCATTGTGCCATTTGTGTCTTCCATGGAAGAAGGATGATACAAGAAATTACTGAATTAAAGTGTTTGCTTTTACGTGAACTCTGACCAGAGACTGTGGGTAACATACATAAAGCCATAAATGCTGAGGTTTCTATTTGTAATTATAGTTCAAATATTTTTTTTTCCTTATTTTTGGAGGCTAGAATTGGTTTATATATAGGTTCATAAATGTGGTTCATTGGGTGGGTCTAATGTGACTGACATTAATATTTGTTCATCTATAACTGACCCGAAGTACAATTCTTGGTTGGACCACCTCTAGTGTGTCATTTTCTTGTAAATTAGTACAGGATATGAAATTTTATGTTAGCCGTTTCGTTGAAAGATGATGCTATTTATACTTTAAAATTTACTTTGATCACTATATTATTTTATACACTAATTTTACACACTCTTTAGTATGCTAGAAAAATCACTTAAACTTTTTATAACTTCTTATATTTTTATCACATTCTATTTTAAATTTTGGTTGTTAGTGTTAGTTCCATAGCACTCAAGATGAATTTTGATGATGCAATGTAGAAGATTCCTACGCGCATTAACGGATATTACAAAAAGATGTCGAATCATATTGATGGTGAAGAGTAATGGATATGAAGACTAGTGCATATATAAAAAAAAAATCTTATATGGTTTTAGCTTAAGGCTCTCTATGTACGTGAGTTAATAATTTAAGTCTCTAAGCTCATAAGACTCATATGCATATTCATTTAAATGCATTAGTGTCATGTGTAAAATACTTTCAACTTTCGTATTTTGTAATTTCTGCACTGAGATCGGCATACCGGTGACTCTGCTTTGCCTTGAGCAGATTTGCATGCTCTCGAAACCGGAATGCTCCATACCGATCTCTTATACCGGTCAGCTGGAGTTTACACAGCCACTGGAACCGGGATAGTCCATATCGGTGAGCTAACCATCATACTGGCCTTCATACCGGTTAGTAATCTGGTATTACGGTTTAATTTTCAACAGTAATAGAGCCGTTATGCTTTTGCAGACCGGCATACCTGCCTTTGAGACCGGTATATCGATCTCAGACAAATAGCATGAGTAATATTTCACTTTCTCTATAAATTGAGCCCCAGTTTCATTTTTGCCAAGTTCTTAAACCTTCATACAATTTCTTTTAAGGTAAAAACAGAGAGTAAACAAAACATTCATCATTATACACTCTCATATACTCAAGCTCACTACATACATCTTAATATCATTTAGTGTGTTTAGTTACTTGGGTTAGAAACACACAATATTAATCTTCTTATCTTTTGTGAGTGCCCAAGTGTGTTGTAAATCTTCATATCTTATACAATTGTGGTTGGGAAATCCCTTTGTGAGTGGAAATACTCAAAATGGTGATTTGTAAAAGATTTGTGAGTAAGCCTAGGAACAAAACTCATTGTAAAGGTTTAGGAATGAACCTATGGATAAAAATCTTGTGTAAAGGTTTGAAGTGAACTTAGGGGACAAAACCCTTGGTTGTGAGTGAACCACGAAAAACTCAGTGTTGGTTGTAGATTAGACTTAGTGGAAAACTTTAAGCGTGGCTTGGAGGAGTGGACCTAGGCAAAGAGTTGGCCGAACCACTATAAATCTGGTGTCAATTTCTCTTACTATATCTCTTTAATTTATTGCAAGCTTTATGTTACATTTCCATACTATTTAGCATAGCTTGTCCTTGAGGAAATAAATGTTGGGGTTTTAAGGGGGAATATCGGTAACGCAGCGGAATAGTGGAAAATCAAAATTTTCCGATTTCAAAATTTTTCTCGGATCAATTAAATAAACTTATTTATTTAATTATCCAATTATCAAATTCTGAACAATTACACAAGAGATCAAATTTCTTGGTAATTACCGAATTGCCCCAAAACTTTGTAAATTGATTATTTTAGCCCAAATATTATCAACTATAATTTTTGGATGATTCTAAATCATTTCTAAAATGTTTTTCAACACATCTAATGCATCAAAATCATATTTAACACAAATCCCCAATTTTTCCTAATTGCCGTGACAACCCCCAAATTTCCAAGTAATTGCATTTTGGTCCCTTTTGTTCAAAACATGCCAAGATCAAATCCAATCAACCCAAAAATTTACATGCATCATATTCATACCATAATACATCACATATATGAAAAGCCCCAAATTTGGAGTGGGTTATGAACCCTAATTTTTCAATTTCATCAAATTGTCCAATTTCACCAAATTTATAAAATCCAACACTTTAATCCATTCAATACTTCACCAATCTAGCCTCACCACTTTGAAACAACTCTAGAACAATTCTAGGTCACAAATGAGTGGCTTACCAACTCTAGAATGGCAACTTGATTTTCTAAAAATCAAAAGTAAAGCTTTGAAACCATTTCAAGCTTACTTACATGCATCAAACTTTCATTCAAGTTCACAACCATATAAACACAAACTATAAGAGTAGAGATAACATCAAAGCATCACAAAATGAAGACATTAAAGAAAGACTTACAAAAACAAGCTTTTTCAAGCCTTTTCCCTTTAGCCTTCAAACTTTGCTCTCAACTCTCTTTTATGTTTGTTTTGGTTTCAAATGAACTTGTTAAACCCTAAAAGATGAAACAAAACAATATATACCTCCTCCATTAGGGCCTTGGCCGAAATTAGGTGTAGTAAATATCTAGATATTTAGTTTTTATTTCATTTAAAATACAATTTGTCAACTTATTTTCTAAATCATTACACTTTAATGAATTATTCAACTAAGTCAACAATTGCAACTTAAAATATAACAATTATATTTAATTTA